>OOFB01027138.1:5408-31022 GCA_900323305.1 Trachyrincus murrayi
TGTTGTTAGTTAGGCACAGTCAAGAGACGCTCTTTTGGACACGCCTCCAGGTTTTTCAGTTTACTGCTGAGAATGGTGGCAATGCACGGTTTACACACACACACAAACACAAAATACTGGAACAGAGATCTCCTAGCATGTTGACAATGCTGTGTGTGTGTGGCAGGTAAAACGTTATGAGCATATTTTATGAACTTATCTCTGTGTAGTCTGGAAACAAAGTTAATTAGACTCTGAAGACAATTACATCTCATTAGAGGCAGGCAACACAGCCAAATCATCATCAAAATCATTCCCAAATCAAATATATAGGATTCCTACCTGGGTGGAAATCACCATCTTCCTTTGTTGTATTGCTTGTCTGCATACACAGACACAAACGCATACACACAGACAGACACAAACTCACACATTCTCTCTCTCGCTCTGTCATATCTTTTCCCCTGAGTCGTTTTTTTCGCTTTCACACAGAATCCCTTTGAGACACGAGCGCCTGGTTGTAGGTCTCCGAGTCAAGGCCCTCGTATCTCACGTCTTACTTTGACGGGAGATGCGGTCCTACTCAATAGCTCCCCCTGCTGCACCCAACTGGAACCAGGATAAAGGAAACCAAATTGCCATAACCACCGGCACACACTACCTTGTTTGCTGAAAGGATTTACCGGCATACTGCAAAAAAAATACAATTTTTGAATACATAGTTTTCTATCCAGAGAAGCATCAACAATACCGGACATTATTATGGTTGGATCTGTACACTGCATCAGCTGCTCCTAAGAAATGTATTGTAAAAGACAACTACGCAAGTATTATTCTGCTTTTGGTTGATGTATAATATACTAGCTGAAAGGAATGTACCAAAGTAAAGTAACAAAGGAGTTATTTGAATTTTTTATTTCAAGTATTTCTGTGAATACTTCAAGAAACATGATTGTGACAATTGAAGATCCAGGCAAAAGTCTAGCCGGAGCTGGGGTAACTCCTAAAAGTGGTGCCAACAGCAAGTCCAAATAAAAACGCTGACGGCAGTTATTAACTCGTAATGTTTGTTTCAATTAGAAAACCTCCCCGTTCATTCAATCCATTCACCAAGTCTCCTTTGTTGGCCACCAATAGTGAAGATATCTGAAAACAAATGTGTGAATAACACAAAAATAGAGAATGATGCACAGTTGGCATTTGTTTGGGGCCATAAATATTGCCAGCTAGAAGCTAAAAAGAGGTGTGGGATGAATTTTAAAAATTGCTAGGATGGCAGTCATTGTGAATCCGAGGAGGAATCTTTGACGTCTGTGCTTTCCGTGGCCTCGCTGACTTCACTGAGCTCCTTGCTCTCTCCTCCGCTGTCCCTCTCCCCCTCCATCTCCTGGTCACCCGCTAAGCTCTGAGCAGGTGTCTCCTGGCCCGCCATGCGTGCTGCGGCCCTTCTCAACTGTGGGACCAATAGACCGCAAACGCACACATATAACCCAATTAGAAACTGGGCGCAAAGTGGATCAACACAGGTTTGATTCTAAACGATCACGGAACCAGCGAAGAGGCTGTGGTGAAACGACCGCGACGATGAAGCCACAACCTGTTGTCATGGCGACCACAAACCATTAAAAGTTACCTCTTCGGCCAGGTGAGCCAGGTCTCGCTTCATGGCGTAGGCGTCCTCCCCGTCGGCGTAGTATTTAGGCTCTACTTCACTAATCCTGTTAAAGCAATGAATAGGTTATCGACCATCTGCCTAAATACAGACCGACAATATGCTAGTACATACTGGTGACTTGGTAATTGCACAGGGAAAGGCAGTCGGCAAATAAAGGGTTAAACTCTTCAGACTTACTGGAATTTCAGTGTGTTTGAGTACAGGTGCAGGGCGGCTCGGTTGCTATGAAGGAAGAATACAATATTCATATTAAAAGGGGATGCTTTGCCACATAATTTTTTTTTTTATGTGGTATTGTGTAGCTCAGACAATGGTGGTTTGGCAGTGCTAAGAAACAAACCTTTTGCGAACATGGAGGGAGACATATTTAGCGTTGAAGTTCTCGATCATAGCCCTGCTGGCCTGGTCCATCAGCTTCTGGGCCAGACCCAAGCGTCTATGGGAACGCTTCACAGCCTGAACAGCACATAATGTAGTACCCATTATTATTGAAAACGATAATGCCATTACCAATGTATGAGAATAAGACAATAAGGAATAATAACGTATTGTCTTATCTAGTCATACCAGTGATGTGATGTGTCCATGGGGTACATCGTCCGGGTCCTCTTCCCTAAGAGTTGTAATAAATCCATTACTGGTGTCAAAAATTATGATCCAATCCGGACGGGAGGCAATTTGATAGAATATTATTGATTTCTTCACTTTATTCACAATCACAAAAAAAATCTGTTGTAGTTCCTACAAATAACCACTAAGCTGCACTAGATCTTGTGAATGTGCTGGTCCTGACTGGCTGAGAAAGCCCCTCATTATTCTGAGTGCACCTGACCCGGTCTAGCTTGTAGTGTTACCTGCTTTGGAAGTGAATGCGTGTTTATTCCTTCAAATAAACAAGATGTCCCTCTCATAGAAAAGTTGATGCAGAACTCTCACTGACTACTATAAAACTGGGTATCATGATAAGTCGATATATTCATTTCATGACGATACAATACCATTCAAAGACGATAAACGATAATACTGAATTATTGCCCAGCCCTATGTTGAAGGCAGCAGAGCTGGTGTGGCCTGACAAACGACAGACTTCGCAAAAATTAAGTCTGTCGAGAAATACTGTGGCAGAAAGAGTCGCTGAACCGGCAGATAATCTGAACAGTCAACTGAAGTGGAGTCATTTGTTGCTTTTTCAATTGCAATTGATGAGAGCACAGACGTGACTGATGTGGCTACAGCTAGCTGTATTCATACATGGAGTTGACGAGCCCATGACTTTGACCGAGGAGTTTGCCGAGTTGGTGCCAATGAAGGACACAATGACAGCGGATGATATTTTTGCAAGCCTTGTCGGATGCCTGGTTAGGCTGGACTAAGTGGACTCCTGCTGTGAGTATTGCAACAGATGGCACACCGTCAATGCTTGGAAGGAAAGCTGGGGTTGTCAATAAAGACAATAAGCTTTCATTGCATTTTACACCAAGAGGCGTTGTGTAGCAAGTCACTTAAAATGCACCATGTCATGGATGTAGTGAAGATTTCATTAGAGCAGGGCTGAACCAACGCCAGTTTGACAGTCCGTTAAAAAGACATGATCTTCCATACCACACTGAAGTACGCTGGTTAAGCCGAGGGATGGTGATCAAACGCTTATTTGAACTGCATGAGGAAATTGGATTACTCAAAAAGGTAAACCAGTGACTGAGTTAGATGACCCACATAATTGTTGTTACTTATTTCTTAGTTGAATATGCATCAGTGAACATGCCATATCCTTCATGAAAGATTTACAACAAGCTACAAATTCTGTTAAACATTGGGGAACTGGAAATATAAAGTTACAGGGGAAGCAACATTAGAGAGGAATAACAAGGAGTTGGCCTAAATATCTCATATTCTAGCTTGTGTGTTTCTCATATCACTAGTTTTAGTCAGGTGATGGGACGTTTTAAAGCTGCATAGAGCACAGAGAGGACATTTGCAATCACACCAGAAGTGTTTTGTTAGTGCGGCCCCTGTTAAGCAGCATTTGGTCTGTTATGGCCCTCAAACTCAAATGAGTTTGACACCCCTGCATTAGACAACTTAAGGAATAACATTTTCGCTACACACATTTTGGGTAATCGATACTTACATCTTAGCCAACACATATCCTACTATTTTGCCGTTCTCGTCTTCTGCGATGTAGGAGAGCTGAAAATGTCAAATAGGAGAAGTGTAAAATTGAAGTAAATGCAAAGATTACGTTGTTTTTAAACAGTAAGCAGGAAAAGGCATAGTGCATACTAGAGCTAACCTGGGGCCAAGACAATCCATGGTAGAAGTAATATTTCATTTGGTAGTTTTCTGGAAGACACAGCAGATTGCAATGCTGCATATTCATGAGGTCTTCCGGCTGTGTGAGAAGAAAAAACAATTAAAAGACTTATAACACTTCATAAACAGCATGTTGTGAACGTCTGCTTGAGAAGCGCTAGCTAGCTAGCTAGCTAATGCCTGACTGGTCAAAAAAAGCCATGCGTATCAAAACGCCGCTTGAGAGTAAACTCACCCTCGCATTTCGTATGTTCATATTGTGAGATTGTTTAGCGTTGGTTCTCTAGAAAAATCCGATAAAGATATTACAGGCAAAACGACATAATATTGTGAGAAACTGCTTGTTCTATTTTGCTATGTCGCTAGCTAAAGTAATTTCGCTAGCATGGGAAGGTGGGGGAGAGAGCTGTCGTCCTCGGCGTGCCACAATAACGGGGCACGTTTCCGCTTAGAGCCAAAGGCTCCAGCATCACAATAAAAGTCCCTTAGACCGGGAAAATCAATCGACGTCATAGATTTACACGTATAGTGGAATCATTTGAAAGGCTTTTACTTTTCATGACGTTTTCACTTCACGCAGAGCCGGAAATAGTGTGATAAACTACGGCGCTTTGGCGAGGGGCTGCTGTGGGAGGGTTTCAACAAGCGTGTAGGGGGTGCGTTCCATTCTAAACATGTGCCTCCTTCTCAGTTCCAACATTAACACGACTAACTTAACTTCACTTTATTATTCCTTAGACAGGGACGTGCATTCTATAATTGTAGTCTATGTGTGTACGCATTCACACGAACGTTGACTCCCTTTGCACATTGTTTGTTCAAATACTGCAAGTATATAAATAAATATCCGTATTAAAATCAAGCGACACTTTTTATTTATTTCATTTGATATAGTCTATGAGCCAGACTTGGGGATTTAGTTAAATTTGCCTCACTGTTCACTGTTAACATCCAATTAGGAGGGACATGCAAATGTGTAGGCCTAGGTGTAAAACTGGGAGGGACGTTGTCAAACGTTTGTTTTTGGGAACACACCTGTAGCCTGCTGCAGCGGGCTGTAGAAAGAAAGGCTAGTAATGTGAATGAGACTGTATCTACAAGAGAGATACAAGAGAGATACTAGGCTTTATTCTTGCCGACAGTAGGTCACGGTGGGATGCGATCGAAGATTATTCTAGGAATGTAGGCTATGTCATCGGACATAGGGAAGAGCGATATATTTTGGTCTAGGATAATATAATTTAAAGAGACTGATGTCACTTTTTTAGAACAATGTCGAAAAACGACACGGCCCTTTATGGACGTTGACAGGCGTAACATGGAAATTGATCTTAGACTAGAATCAAGCTTATGGGTCGGGAAAAAAAGGTATCGAGCTGTTTTGACAGGATGGCATTTCCATTGGACCGAAGTTGACAAGAAGAATCGCGAAAAGAAAACGAGTAAGTAGACTATGGTGTTTTTAATAGTCAAAAATAAAACTAAATTCAAATGATAATAATAACATGCAATCCAAAGTAACCTTTTGATCAAATATTTGCATTAGAACTATAGGCTTATCATATGATTAGAAAGGCACACAGCCTATGCTGGTGGTTTATTTTCCATGCAATAGCCAGACAAGCCTGACTTGAGATATAGTTTATTTAAGTTCAAATTCAAGTGTTAAAGGTTATACTAAAAACGGAACAATCAAGACCTGTGTCTATACCGTAGTCAAATAGTGTTTATTATTCGATTATTATTAATTTCAGGGAGGGACATAACAGCTACTTCAATACATGCCTTCAAGTAGGACGAAAAACAAGTCAAACAGCACAAACACGAAACACAGCTTGCAGCTAGTCTAGTTTACTCATAACAAAGGGGAGAATGGAGAAACACATTCTCGGCATGTGCACAATGGTAATTAACCAAGAATAATATATTCAGTGCTAAACTGTTTTTTAATCTTCTCTAATAGATATATAGTGTATATACAAAAAAAGTCTTTGTTCTAATCTAACCTATCACTCACATGATTATTGTCTTACCAAACCAATGGAAAACACTCAATTTATGTTTGTCTTAATTTCACCTGTAATGGAGCCCTGAAATGTATCTGTGTGTCGATAGCTTCGGTGCCTGTGTCCGAGTTAATTGGAGTAGAGGATGGCCAAGTAGAGATACTGCCTTGCAAATCAGTTGAAGACACAGACAAGGACTTTACAGGTACGTTGGAGGGAACGTATCATTTAATGACATACAACATGCATACAACACTGCCTCCAATAAAGCCATATTATAATTTGTCTGTGTGTCTACCTGTCCCCTTGTCTGTGTTTCAGTTTTCTATGTGAAGCGCAGCAGCAGTGGTGGCTCCTATGGGTTGCTATGGAGTTTTGGCCGGACCCAATTCAGCTGCGCAAGTCGGGCCCTCAGGGACCAGTGGACTAGCTACCTAAGAACGGCCCTTAAAACTCACAGTAAGTGCACATACAGTACAGCAAACTAACTTAATAGCTTATAAACTGTTCATACATCTGAATTATTATTGATGATTCTGCATATGGTTGGGAACTCTTCAGTTGCTTACTTTGTTATGTGGCTGACCTTATTATTGCTATTGTATAAACTACTTATCGCTTGGCCATCATCCTTAGGCCCCTCAAGGCCACACAGGCTGTTGGTTTTCATTAACCCCTTTGGAGGAAAGAAGAAAGGAAGACACATCTACCACTCCCTGGTCGCCCCTCTCTTTGAGCTGGCTGGCATCAGCTCTCATGTAATCGGTAAGACCCGCTATTGTAGACAACATTAGCAATACAATTAGTTTTGGGCGATATGGCCAAAATCTTCTATCCCGATATACAGTACTGTAGGTAATTTAATATTTCGAAAAACAATATATATCATGATGGAGCATGTTTTCTGGTAATTCAATACAAAATAGTCTAAAATATCAAAGGTAAACATAAAACGGTTTCAAGTATAGCAGCAAATAACGACATGACACAATAGGACACAATTACTGTATCCTATACACAATATACAAGTTGTTCAAGTTCAAATTAGGTGAATCGTTGTCACCCATCCAATCATAAGATGGCCAGCATTCATACTTTTCATAAACATGAATTTTGCTTTTGTTTCCAGTAACTGAACGGGCTAACCAGGCGAGGGACCACCTATTGAAGAAAGACCTGGCAGGCTTCGACGGGTGAGCTGCTCCATGTCAACGACACGTGCCCATGTAAACGTACTATGAAAGGATTACAGCGGCTAAGCTCGACGGGAGATGGTTTCATGACAGACGCCTTTGTGTTTGTTCACAACAGTGTGGTGTGTGTGGGTGGAGATGGAATGTTCAGCGAAATTATGCACGGCGTGATTGGCCGAACCCAACAGGAGGCGGGCCTTTCTGAGAATGATTTCACTGTGACGCTACAGCCCTGCAACCTACATATTGGCATCATCCCCGCTGGTAATACAGTGCTTAATAAGCGTTTGTGAACGCAGATAATGACGATTCAGGCTCTAAATGGCCCTGATGCTGTATTTTATATTAACAGGTTCTACAGACTGTGTGTGTTTTGCCACCGTGGGGGTGAATGATCCTGTTACTTCTGCTCTGCACATTATCATCGGTGAGGGATTTCCTACACATCAACTCCTCTAGTTCACACATAACAACACAATGGCCATCAGAACCGCTGGTCAGCAGCACCGTGACCATCGACGACATTTCAGAACAATGAATAATTAATCTGAATCATTTATTTGTTCATTTGTTTGAGGTTGTTTAATGTCTAACCCATTTGGCCCTCCTCATCCCCACACATCCCGTCTGGGATTAATATAGCACACCATGTCTCACGTTACCTTGCAGGAGATTCTCAGCCTCTGGATGTGTGTTCGGCCCACCACCCGACGGCACCGGTGCGCTACTCGGTGTCCCTGTTGGGGTACGGCTTCTACGGGGACGTCCTGGCTGAGAGCGAGAGGCATCGCTGGATGGGTCCCCTCAGATATGACTTCTCAGGTGCAGCACGTGCATCAAACAAGCCAGCGATGAAATGATGCGTTTTGGTTGCGCATTGCGCAATGCGTAAACAAAATGCATTGTGCAAAAACCTATTGCGATAATAATGCATGTATAGCAATGATGCATTATTTCTTAACTGTTTAAAGTGTAAGCGAGCCCCCTGTTTCAGCTCGAATTCGAAAAAAAAGTGTTTTAGGCTAAGAGTTGTAGGAAGGAGGGGGGACGTGTTATCCCCATGGTTACAACCCATGGCAACTTCGTGGTAGTTTTTCTAGTACCGTCGTTGTGCGACGGTACTAGATATTTGAGCAATGTTACATTATAATGAGCGATGTTGCATATGAAATGTGCCACACACCATGGCGCATTAGAAGTGTCTGAGAAGCTTAACCCTCTCTCGGACGCGGCCATCAACATCAACCACTGCCCAGACGCAACTTGAGTTCGGAGCAGAGTGGAACGTTCACAAACTGCTTGGCAGAGACTGGCAAATACATACGTAGGATTGTACTCCTGTTTCCTCTAAATGTTTTCTCGTAACAGTGACAAAATGGCAAAATGGATTACTGTGTTGACGATCATATAAGACATCTTACCACGTTTAAAAGTGTCTTTTAAGTGTACTGTACAAGACCGCCTCCCTGTCGGCCTATATGCTACGTTTGTGTAAAACCTCTTAACCCTGCCTTCCACAGGTGTCATGGTTTACCTGAGCAGTCGCAGCTATGCAGGCGTAGTTCATTACCTACCGGCCGACCCCCTGCTCTCCAGCCCCCGGGACAACACGCGCTGCCTATCAGGGTAAACCAACAAACACTGAAGTGCTCGCCTGATTAGCGCTGCTTTATGGAGGTGGCTGTGTATAGAGGCGACACGTCCCGACAATGAAAAGGTTATCATAGTTCAGTTCTTGGGTTCCTCGTGCTGTGTCTCTGTGACTTTGCAACGTGACACTTAACAGCATACTGACAATGTGTGTCTCACGAGGGTCACCAGAATCAGTCCTTTTGAATCCCTCAGCAGTTCATCGCGTTCAGGGTCTACCACGAGGGAAAAGGGCCCATGGCTTTCTGTGAACCTAGCACACCGAGACCTGGTCTGATATTGCTAGCAGTGGCACAAGATCCCACATATCAGATGAGACAATGTCTGCACCAGACACTTGTTGGGTGTTGGGTGAACCTTGAGGAGCATAGGAGCCATGGCAACACAAGAGCGGGGAACTTGATCTTCGAGAAAGAGGACACCGGCTGCTGTTGTCAGAGGGCTCTGTAGCCACCTTTGCTATTGTTACCAGAGTGTTTGTTAAGGTAAAATAATGCTGTGTGTGTGTGTGTGTGTGTGTTTAGGTGCAGTGTGTGCTCCAAAAGCGCAGAAAGATTGCTCCCTCACTCGACAGTTTCGAGGTCGGTGTACAGTTTCCACTGCAACCAATACAGTAGTGACCATAGTGAAGGTACCCCCCCCCCCCGCCCCTCCCACAACCCACAATATTAACAGAATGAAAACAATTGTATGTGTGCATAATCAAACCCTGTTGCTAATCCTAGTGTGTGTGTGTTTGTGTGTACACATGTGTTTTTTTGTTTTTGTGCATGTGTGTGTGTGTGTGTGTTTCGTCTGTTGTCCAGGTGAGTGGGTCAGTGTGTCGGGCAGGTTCAGGTGTGTGTCGTTCACCTGCATGTCCAGCTCCTGCCCCAGGAGCCCTCTGGGCCTGTCCCCCTCTGCCCACCTAGCGGACGGGACCGGGGACCTCATCCTGGTGCGGGAGAGTCACCCACTCAGCTTCCTCAAGTTCCTCCACAGGCACACCAGCAACCAGGACCAGGTAGGCACCCTGAATAAGGCATGGTCGGATTAGTGGAGTGGGGCAGGATAGTCTAGTAGTGGTTAAGAGTGTTTGACTCGCGGACGCAAGGTTCAGGGTTTGAGCCCCAATGTCCACAGTGCCTGTACGCACCCTTGATGAAATACGATGGTGCCCAACCAAGAAGTCTATATATTATTAAATATGTACAACCGTACAAGCATAACCGTGGCAGTTTCCTCTGCCACATGCCAACTACAGGGGCTTTTTAGGGCTCAGCACAGGCAGATGATGATTAAACCGGTTTATTGTACAGTTTGAACAGGCAGAGCAGGTGGTATGTGCTGACATGCTAGCGCTCCTCCTGAGTGTGTGTGTGTGTGTGTGTGTGTGCTGGTGGCTGGTTTAACCTGTGGGCCTTGATTGCCCAATGCCCCCCAGGTGTGCAGCCTCACCCAGCAGCCCCAGGGTCTAATCAGTCAGACTCAGACCAGGTGAGGCTGCTTAAACCAGCCACCAACAACACACACTCCACAATAACATTTAAACAAAAAAGGAGTATATGGGTAGTGTGAAAGCTCTCTTATTTAGGCCAAGAGATCTATACATGTATGGAGAATACGTCATTTTGAACGCACTGTGGCCACGTGAGACACCTTTTCAGTTCCAAAGAGGGACTCACATGATTTTCCACCCCGTATCCATGACAGTTTGACATGCCCTTTGTGGAGGTGCACCGCGTGAAGGCGTTTCGTTTCTCCCTCCCTCCCGGGGAAGAAGAGGATGGGTGTGAGGACATGGAGAGGGGGCCGGCAAGGGAGCAAGAGCACCAGGAGACTCTACAGTGTGCGATGAACAGTGAGACCAAGAGCAGGACTGGATCCCAGCAGCAGCTAACCGAGAGGGGGAGTGCCGCGCACGGCCCGAGGGGCGACATGAGGGGGGAGAAGGCCCTCTTCTGTGGCCCTTGCTGCAGTGAGACCCCGTCTGTCTCCGTCTGGAACTGCGATGGAGAAATCCTGCCTTTCTCAGAGATCCAGTGCAGGTGAATGTGGAGGGTTGTAAGGGCCGAAACTAAATACGTAAATACATGAATAATTAAATGCTTAAATAAACGAATAAATATATAATTATATAATAAAACGCTTAAATAAAGTAATAGATAAATAATAAGGTAATTTAATGCTTAATTGTCACCATAAATAAATTACATTAAATACATAAATGTTAGATTTATTTGTGTATTTGTTTATTCTTTTATATATGTTTATATAATTACATATAGATATATTGTATATGTTTATATATTTACACATTTGTATATGTATTTATTTATTTGTATATTAATGTTTTTATTTACTTACTCATTTATTCACACATTTATCTATTTATAATTGTATTTATTTATCTATATATACTTTTATTTATCCATAGTGTAGATGTGTCAACTGTGTCAACATCCATCAAATGTCAGGGGGCGGACTCTGCCCTGCGATTGGTGGTTGAACTTGAATCTGCTGCTTTTGCCTGAGTAAAGATGGCTGCACCCGGTGCGGATCATAATGAAATCTTGTATGCAGTTGTAGATATGTTGGCTGTAGTTGAACAGATGGAGGCAAATGCCAATGCTTTTTTTCAATGATATATATGTGATATATATTCACAGTGCAAACTCGATTGACTGGTTGATCCTGCTGGGTCTGTAATACTGTTCAACCACCATCAGAGGCTTTAACCCGCCCCCTGACTTTTGAAATAAAATAAAAGTATATAAACAAATACAATTATAAATAGATAAATACACGTGTGAATAAATTAATAAGTAAATACATTCATTAATATATGAATGAATAAATACATATACAAATGTGTAAATATATAAATATATATATAAATGAATAAATAAATACACAAATACATTTAACATTTATATATTTCATTTGTGATTTATTTTATTTATGGGGACAATTAAGCATTAAATTACATAATTATTCATTTATTTAAGCATTGTATCATATAATTATGTATTTATTAAGCATTACATTGTAGACTTATTTATTTATTTAAGCATTTTAATGTATAATTATACATGTATTCATTTATTGAAGCATTTAATTCTGATTATTTATGTTTTTATATATTTAGTTTCGGCCCTTACAATTGATTCGTCTTTCAACAGATAATTGATTGATTATAACTTTGATCATGGATTAATGATTTTTGTTACTCATAAAGTACATACTATACATACATGATTGTAGGCTATGGTGAATTTGTGATACTTTGTGAAGTAGACGAATAGAGGGATGAATCCAAAAAGTATCAACGGATTATATAAAAAATTATGTTTGATAACATCCGTAAATTGCAGACCTACATGGAAGGGTGCGTGTGTTTGTGTGTGTTGGACTCATTTCCATTCATTCTAATTTCACCCTAGGGTTCATGGTCAGTTGGTCCATCTATATGCAAGAGGCATCGAGGACAGAGCTGCCGTCGTGGCCTGAAAGAGAGAAGAACCAGAGAAATAGAGAGATTTGTATTGGAGTTATGCTCTCACAGATAAGGGATTTTTAAGTTACCAAAGTGCAACCAAGGTATAAGCTGATGAAGAAGTTGTTTGCAGTATAAAGAAGGAACAGGAATGAAGTTATTAAAACTACCGATTTCAGGGCAATGCAGTCTTCTTAGACCAAGGAATTCCTCATATTTCAGACACACTTCAATGATTTATATTTTGTTGCAATACTCGGTAGGATAATTTATTCATATTGTATGTGTGTTTGATATATATGCTGTTCCATGTCTCTAAATAAGACACTTGAACATGTTTTATACAAAATAAAAGACTTAAATGCTGTAAATTATTGTTCACATTCATAAACTTTAATGCAAATGAGATGCATATATCTAATACAGATGTTGGTGATTAATAGAACTAAACTCACGATTCATTTACAATGGTCCATTGGACACAATAGTACATTATATGCTCAATTATTCAGTTATCCAGTGGAATCTCATAAGAACATTTAGGTTATGTACATTTACATTACATTTAGTTGTTTGCCACTTTTATCCAAAGCGACTTACAAGTGAAGCTGAAAACATCAAAAAGCATACAATCAAAATGATAGTTCTAGTAATTATAGTTAACTACTATTGTGCACAAGCAAGTATCTTCAAAAGCAACTGGACAGCATGCAGAGTAGCTGTCCCCATGTAACATGACCCACTCTGGTCCTCAGTGAGGTTGGCAGCTGAACAAGGCAGTTGGTAATACTGGTGTGTGTGTGTGTGTGCGTGTCTTGCCTGCAGTTAGCTCATGTACCTGGTCGAGGTAGAGACGGGTGTCAGCAAAATGGCCTCAAACTTCTTCACTAGTCCACAGTAGATACGTGCAAGGATAGGGTCAGTGCTCATTAACAAGAATGTATAAACACATGGAAAAAATGTAATGTGATATTTATGTAAGCTGGTTTCCATCAATAAAAGCTGTTTAAGTGAAAATATACCTCAAACTCTCTTACCTTAGTACCTTTTAAAAAAATTTGTTTTTACAACCAGGGCTAATGGTATAAAGGAGCACAGTTTTATTTGCAGAACCAACAATGGAAGCCGTCATTTGTTCTATGTGACGTGTTCTCTGTTAACTGTAAACAGTAGCCTGCTGATTAAAACCACGACCGTAGCTCCCACGTCATCAGTAAACCACACCACCCAACGGAAAGCATGCAGGTGCTCTGTGCAATAGGAAGGCAAACGGCGAAGGACATTTCAACTCACAAACGGTTAAGAAAAACAAGACAAAAATCGGACACAAAACTTTATTGTTTTTATTTACAATATACATGTACCGTACACTCACAAGAAATCAAAAAGAAAATCAGGACATTTTATTTTCACATTCATTTTTGAAATGCTAAGATCAGGACAAAAAAGGCAGTGCACCTTTTCTTCAAACAGTGGAAAAAAATAAATCACACAAAGATACCAGCAGTGAATGATTGTCAGTTGTCAGGTGAAGTGAACGCTATTATAAACATGCGCTGTGGGGTTTCACCCACTTGTAAGTTCCCCCATACCGGAATCCCACACTCTGCACGAGCTCATCCGCCTCAGATGGGCCGCGGCTGTCATGACAACCAGGAGAAGGAGAGGGAGAGACGGAAGTGATCCAACAGTTAGGACTATCCAATTCAATGAACTTGAACACAGAAACTAAACACGATAAAAGCAACATGCTGTTTAAAGCTCCACTATGTAACTTTGCACACTAGCGGCCTCTCATGGCCGGAGTTAGCATCAGAGAGCTGATTGGCTGATTGGCTCTTTGGCGAGACGGTGACGTTGTCGACACAAAGTGCGTCAAAAAAACAAAACCAATAGTGTAATAGTAATAGTGAGATCTTCTTTATTTGGTATCCTGCCATTGGTCAGTACAGACCAATTTAATGCGAGAGCATGACTCCCTGGGTCGATCGAGTCACGGATGGATTGCTTTCATTCGATAGACATTTAGTAACTTAGACATTTGAAAAAAAGCAAAAACATGTTGTGTTAGGAGTAGCGTGGCCGCTACGTGTGTTTACCTCCCATAGGTGTAGGGGATGGGTGGTGTCTTCTGGCCCTCGATTTGGTGCAGCAGTGGGGTGAAGATCCTCCACGCCTCCCGCAACTCATCACTGTCACAGGGACAGATTATGTATGCAGTCAAAAAAGGCTGATGTTTAGTGATCAAATACACTAAATGCGTGGGGGCAAAGTCGTAGTAGTGGTACACATAGTGTAGTGGCTATAAGGTGTTTGACTCCCAGGTCGAAAAAACATACTGGGTTAGATCCCAAACTTACCTGTAGGCATCCTTGAGCAAGATGTGTAGGATTTGTGCCTCTAGTGGTTTGCTAGCAGTTGCTTGTCAGAATTTAACATTAACATTGCTCTTTTCTCTTCCCCATACCCCATACAGCCCTCAGGAAACAATGCTCAACGAAACCCCTCCCACTTGCTACGGTGGCCGGCACACACTCAAAGCACAACCGATGTGGCCAACTCACGGTCAAATTTCATCCCCTACGCGTTTATTCGATTCTCTCCACAACTTTGCATCCAATGTTAATCCTGCTTTTAGCTTCTGCTTCTTGTCGTTCGCTGTTCGCTTATATACACACCTAGGTCTTCTCATTAGTTCTGACGTAGCAAGAGCACCCATGTGGGAGTGTCAGTCTTTTTATACTTCTCTACACAGGGCAAGAACGCCCCCCCCCCCCCAAATAAACAAAAGATTTTACTCAACATACAATTTCGTAAATTTTTCAGGTATTTAGATGATTGTTGCTATCTAAATATAAAATATATAAAATATATAATAAATATATTAGTTAATCTTACACTTATTGACATGCATATCAATCCACTGGAAGTCGCTTTGGATAAAAGCATCTGCTAAATAGTAATTATAAACTGTGGAGTGTGTGTTGTTGGTGGCTGGTTTAAGCAGCCTCACCTGGCCTGAGTCAGACTGATTAGACTCTGGGGCTGCTGGGTGAGGCCAATCAAGCCCCACAGGTTAAACCAGCCACCAGCACACACACTCGGGAGGAGCGCTAGCACTGAAAGTTGCTTTGGATAAAAGCATCTGCTAAATAGTAATTCTAAACTATATCATATTTATTAATGATTCGTTATTGTAGGGAAATTGTTCCACGCACCTGCGGACGAAGTGCATCTGACTGCCACCGAACACGTCCAGAATGAGTCTCTCATATGCGTCTGGGAGCTTCACATCCTAGGAGATGAGATGAGAAATACACCATTATTAGTATTGATAGACATACCATTTCCTTGCTCCACAATGCTGGGAATTGCGGACATCCTATCTTAAAGGGTAACTTGGGGATTTTTCAACCTGGACCCTATTTTCCCATCATTTTGGGTCTAAGTGATTAATGCAGACCAGTATTGAGCGAGCTGTCAGCCGCGATACATCTGTAATCGTCTGCTTTGGGGCAATAGCGCCCCGTCAATGTACGTCCTCTAAAGTGCTTATTTTTGCCACTGACAGACTCAGACTGTCATTATAAGTGTCTGACAACATTGTGGAAAGGATCCCTACAGAGAAATAAAATGTTTTTCTTTACCTTTCACCAAGTCTCGCTCGAGGAGAAGTGAGAAAGAGGAGGAGTGAGAGAGAGTGAATTGTTGCAGGAAGAGAACGGTGGAAAGGTGAGTGAGAGTTGAAGAGAGGAGTACCGGCAAGAGTTTGTTGTGTTGGACTACAGAAAGCGTAGCTTAGTGTTATCTGAAAGATTTTCAAAGTCATGGCTGAATATTTAGCTGATTTTGACAATGTGAATGAGGCTGGAGAGATTTCCGAGCGAGACTTCTCCTCGGGCGAAACTTGAGACACAATAACAAACAGACAGGATCAGAAAAAGAAAGAAAAAAGTTGTATTTCTCTGTAGGGATCCTTTCCATAATGTTGTCAGACACCTATAATAACAATCTGAGTGTCAGTGGCAAAAACAAGCACTTTTAGAGGATGTACATTGACGGGGCGCTATTGTCCGCATTAGTCAGTTAGACCCAAAATGATGGTGGAAATAGTTAAATAAAGTTAATAACCTCAAGCGGTTAACAATGAGACAAGATTGGGGACTATTGTTGTGGTTTCCTCTTCACTGTGTTAAGTGTCACTGATCGTCCCTGGCTATACACCTGCATGTAGTTTCTGTAATCCAAGCACACTGCCTCTAATGACATGGTGTAACGAAATCCCGTTCTCTTTCAGTAAACTCTTGAAAGTCATTGCTGTGATGATCTCATCTGCTTATTAGAAGCACAACAAAGAAATGTGTGTGTGTGTGTGTGTGTGTGTGTGTGTGTGTGCACGTGTGTGTGTATGTACGTGTGTGTGTGTGTGTGTGTGTGTGTGTGTGCGTGCACGGGGGTCCTTGTCCTTGCCTTGTATCTGCTCTTGTAGGTAAGGTCCAGCTCCGTCTCCTCTGGGCTGAAGCAGACCCCTGGCTTCTTGGTGGTCATCTTCAGGTAGATGGCCTCGTCGGGCTGCACGCGGACCACCAGCTCGTTCCGCACGCAGCACCCGGCGAAGATGTCCCCGGGCACGTCGGTGAACTGCAGCCGCACCTCGGCCTTGCGCTCGTTCAGCGCTTTGCCACAGCGCAGGATGAAGGGAACGCCTGATGATGGATGGGGGTAGGTGGAAGGATGAAAGAAATAGAGAGAGGCACAACATGAAACAGAGTGTGGTGTACGTGTGGGTTCGGTGGGCTGGTTTAAGTCAGACTGATTGGTCTCTGGGGCTGGCTGAGGCTGCACACCTGGTGGTGCATTGGCCAAATCAAGGCCCACGGGTTACACCAGCTCAGTTACATCACCGCCTCACTGGAGAGGTTTGAGCACCACCTGCTCAAACAACCTTACAATAAACCGGTTCTGCTGGTTCTACGGTGTCTTGTGGTCGGAGGAGCCCAGAAAAGCCACTTTAGTGGCGTGCAGCGGGGTCCACTGCTAACACAGAGTTGGGCAATTTTTTTTAAAAGCATACAGTAACGTGAAAAAATGAGCAAAAGGTCCTCACCATCCCATCTCTCGTTGCGGACGTAGAGCACCGCCGTGGCAAAGGTTGGCGTGCAGGAGCCCTCGGGCACGGTGGGGTCGTCAAGGTAACCAAGCCTGGCCGGGCCCTGGCCCTCGGGGTCCCCGACATACTGGCCCAGCACCACGTTCGACATGGCGACGGGCGCCACGCACTTCAGCACCTTCACCTACAGCACACGGAACGGATCAACAGAAGAAAAGAAAAAAATCACCCCTTTCGGTGATTTCCCCTTATATGATTTGTCGATTGCAGAGTTGCGTTTATTTTTTACAGAATATAAAATAGAATGGCGTACCTTCTCATCCCTCACATCATCTGAACTGGTGGAGGCAGGCTTTTCCATGGCAACCAAAGAGAGCATCTGGAGGAGGTGGTTCTGCATTACATCGCTAAATCATGGAGACCACCATTTTGGAAAAAATAAACAAACACAACATTATTTATCCTAGCGGTATGTCATCCAATACCTACACAATTCAATACAATCTCTCTCTCTCTCTCCCTCTCATTACCGAATGATACCGAAGTCATCGAAGTATCCCCCGCGGCCCTGAGTCCCAAACGGCTCCTTGAAGGTCAGGACCACAGAGGCCACGCTGCTCCGGTTCCATATGGGGCCGAAGATGCGGTTTCCAAACCTGCCGCGAGGAACACAAAGACATTACGACACAACGCGAAACACAAGACAAGTCCCAGCAAACGGTGACCCCAGGAGGACCCTGTGCGGAAGCTCATCGTAACCGTGGTACCTGAGCACCATTAGGTTCTGCACCATCTCCTTGCCCAGGTAGTGGTCTATGCGGTAGATCTGCTCCTCTTTGAAGAGGGAGGACAGATGCGTTGAAAGCTCCTGAGAGCTCTGGAGGTCACGGCCAAACGGCTTCTCCACGATCACCCTGGTCCAGCCTCTGTATCGCACAAAACGTGACAATGGATCGGTTGGTTAAAACGCTTGCGATCAGCGGTTTTCCTTTGGCTTTTAGAGACCAGAGGATATCACGGTTCATGGCGGGAGTGAGACGGCACGGCACTCACTTGAGGCTCATGCAGCGAGTGCCGATGTTGGCGCTGACGTGGTGATAGACGCTAGGCGGCAGAGCCAGGTAGAAGAGTCGGTTGGCGTCGGCCCCGCCGGGCAGAGAGGATAGATGGGCATCGAGCTGGGAGAAGGAGCCCCCCTGGTCATACCTGCCGCTCAGGTAGGAGTTTCTCCTGAAGAAGGCCGACAGACACTCACTCTCACCCTCCGCAACCTGATAGATCCATGAAAAACAATCAGAGGTTAAAAAAAGGCAGGATATTTATTGGGGGGTTTTTTTACCCAGAAAGTGAAGGCTTGGAGAAAGAGAGAGAGAGCAAGGGAAACAGGACAGGGTTCATTACCTTCATGTGAGGTAGACATGCTTTTTTGATGTCCTCTACACTCAGTTTAGAGCGGGCAAAGCCCACAAAGTACGTGTTCTCTGGGAGCAGACCGTCTCTGAACAGCCACCTGTGGAAAGCAAGTAATGTAATGTATGCAGTAATGTATGCATTACTCCACAGCTTACCTATGGGGGAACAGGCTAGACTAGCCTACTTTAAGATGTGTTCTTTCCAGTTGTATGCGTAACGTTTAACACTCACCATAGTGTGGGGTAGATTTTCTTTTTTGCAAGATCTCCCTGTTGAAAGGTAGAAAGCACGTCAACTTATTTTGACAATGGCTGTGTTTGCTTTTGTTCGTTTTTTTGTACTGCTGCCACCATGACAGCTATTGAACAGAGTCCAAAGACCGAATGAATGAGTGAAGCTGGCTGTGGTCACAGTGTTGGGCAAGGGCTGTGTAGTGTTGGGTAATCCTGTGAGACAGCCACCCACCAGGGGGAGGGCGAGGAGGAACAAGGAAGTTTCTAACATATATCCAGGATTTGAGGGTGAACTGACAGGAATCTGGTCTTCAAGGAGAGGACACATGCAAGCATAAACAAAGGCTCGTTTGTGCGTTAGGGGAAAACAGTGCGTCGACTTGCGAGGCTTGACCCAAATGTGTCACAATGCATAAACCTATGACAAAGAAAAGTGACTAGTCGTTTTCTCAAACTGGTTACCACCACTCGACAATATTCTCCAAAGCTTTCGATAGACTAATGTTACATCAATGTTTTACCTGGTGTGTTTCTACAATGCAAACTTATTTGATGACTGACACACTTTGAAGACTTGAGACACTGACGTCCCAAAAGAGAACCAAAGTCACGTCAACAACAACAAAAAAGACTTTGTATATTTAAACCTCCACATTCCCCACAGGCCTCAAGTAAAACGTCATTGCAATTAACGCACAGCCAGGGACCCCAAGAGTATTCATCTCACTCCATGCCGTGGTACTCACGGAGGCTCCCAGTATGATGAAGAGGTGTGCGCAACCCTCATTGGACGGAGAGTCTCCATACAGTTCCCTCCTAAGCTGTCCGAAGACCTCGGAGCGAGTCAACGGCTCGGTGCTCATTTTCCCCAGACTGTCCGGCTTCACTCTGCCCACCTTTCGCCTTTCACCTCCCGATTAAAAAAACATGGAAAGAAAAACCGGTCAAAACGTCGCAGAAAAATAACCCCACCCACCTCCGCGACTCGTTGCTGCCCCCTATCGTTAGTACAAAGAATGCATGGTTTGATAATGCTCGTTTCCCCACCAGTACGTAGGCATGGCCTATGGCGACATGGCCACACATTCACGTAGATCTGGTTCTACAACTTGGGAGGATAGTGTGTGTGTGTGTGTGTGTGTGTGTACATTTAGCTTGACAACCACTACATAGAACATAACTTATGAAACACATCCTGGCTGGCCACTCCTTGTACTAACAGACACGTAGGAAAATATTAACTAGGTCTATTCAGTCATACATCCCGTGGCGTGCAGTATTTACAGCCTTGTGAAGCATTGTGGACATGTTGGTAAAGCATTTTTAATATCATATTTGTAACCCAATTGTCCCATCAAAAAGTGTATGTCAAAAACAACAACCTGTAGGAGCCTATTCTTTAAACCTGCACCATATAACCTTCTCACAATGCAGCCTTCACTTTTGTACAAACGTATTTGTAGTTTTTACACCAAATTGTGAATCCACAACCATGACTCATCAACCCAGGACTTTTCCCTCTCCAAATTAAACCACTCATGAATCCATAAAATTCTCAATAAAAAAGTGATGGGTGCAGCGGAAGTTACATAACGCAGGTTTAAATGTTTAAGTCCATCTGCTGTCCAATACAATTGCTCTTTCAATGAAAAAAACAACAGCTATACAGTTATAACAAAAATATGAACCCTGCAATTGATTACAAATATATAAACCAAATAAATATAAATTATTAGTTAACATGAGATTTGATTAAAAATTTGACATCATTCCCTTTGGCAAAACATTTCAGTTGTCATTGCAGCACATAATCGAGCATTCATCATCAGTCAAAGAGGACTCTGTATAAACCGTGATTTTCAAAGCTGGAGTGTGAAAAAGGCACTGTTTGAGGTCACAACAGTTCTCATTATGCTCCACGTTCTGGCTGGAAAGGCTGCGTCCTCAGTACCAAGAAACCACAACCACCTCCCAATTGTCCTTCCATCATTAGTTCAGAGTTTCCACCATAAATACACTTAAAACCAAGTCAAACGTCGCCCTGGGATGATTTACAGAGAGAGATTCCCTTACATCCGAGTCCATCTTCCCACTCAGGACTGGCCCAAGCTCTACAGCCCGCAGCATCATGAATGCTGAAAGGAGAATCCTCAACCCCCGATGTTCAGAGTGACTGTGGGCCACAGGTCAGTGTTGGGCCGGCAGGGAGGTCAACTGAACTCCCAGTGCTGGTTAACGTTAGCCACGTTACACTTCTCCTGCTGAATCTGGTTGCCCTTCAGCTCTAAACACTGGCCACTACTTGGGTTCCTCAAGAGCTTTTCCTGGGGGATAGAAGGAAAATACCACGTTAATATCACTCCAGCCATGGTTTGTCTGTTTCGACCAATCAAGTTGGTGGAGGCGGGGATCTTAAGCACGTAATTGGCTAAGAACGAACACAAACTCGGCCAGCACTAGTAAACCTTTCCCGGTGGGAAGACGAGCTTAAAACATCCTGTCCTGGGCACAGACGTTTGTCTGAAGGTTTCAAATCAACACCTTGTAGACTTGCCACTGTAGAAATACACTAACATTCCCTTCTGGAAGCTTCATCCACCGTATAAATGAGTATCTCCATAACGCAACCCGGAAACCAGGCGTAACTCCGGCCCTTGCAGTTTTTGGTTTCCAGCCCAGGCTCTGTGCCGTCTCCCCCCAGAAGTTCAGCTATAACATAGTAGGACTGCTGGATCAGAAGTTCTGTTGTAACATAGTAGGACTGCTGGATCAGAAGTTCAGTTGTAACATAGTAGGACTGCTGGATCAGAAGTTCTGCTATAGCGTAGTAGGACTGCTGGATCCCAGATTAGGGGGAAAACAACCTGGTGGGTCCACATCACTTTCATTTGTCCTCACCTCTATAAATTCCCACTCCTGATGAGGAGACAGACTGGTGCCCTTTCCTTTGCGCTGGCAGCGCTCCAGGGTGATGGCCTGAGGCGTGGCCTTGGCGTGGAGACACAGCTGTTCTCCAATGTTGTGCCGCAGCTCCTTATAAGACGTATACTCAAAGTACTACAGGAGAACAAGACAAAAGACAAAACCTCATGACATGATTGTACCTGTGCCTAAGGCCACAGAAGATAAGATATGAAGTCGCTGGTACAATTAAGTTAGCCAATACCGCCGATTTGAATAAGCTCCAAAGCCCCGCCTTTTTACACTGAAGTAACTTCCTGAAAAGTTGACTCACACAATTATTAATACAATACCTGGTTGCCTCCCATGTTGTGACAGGTGTACATAATGACAGGTTTTCCACCCTTGTTGAGTTCTCCTGCATCCAGGCATGAAAGAGATCCAGCATTTCGAATCTATGAAGCCAACAAATACGGTTAACATCACCTTGCGTCTCAAAGTAGAACTGAACAATGTGCCCAACGGACCACGACTTACCGCTCCAAAGAGTTTCGGGTGTAGGTCTGGAATGAAGATCTCTGGGTAGATGTTGTTCAAAAACCATGTGAAGTTTTTACATTGAAGCGACTCTCTCAGCTTCAATCGATCAGAGATGTCTCCATAGTTGTGCTGTTAAGAGAGAGACATCTTAAAACGCTAGGACTGATAGCCTTGTTAGCTGTATGCACTATAACTTTGTATCGAAACCCAAAACAATACAAAAAAATCGTCCCTAAGCAACGGTTTCAAACGGCATAATCCAGATGATCATTTAAGCTTCTAATAGCAAGTTTCATGTTTCCCAAGACGTGTACACGGAAGCGGTTTCACAAAACCACTTACGAGTGCGGCCATCGTTCCGGCGTTCTTGTTGCGGCGGTAGAAGATGTGCTTGAAGTCGTCCATCCAGACCTCCGCCAGCCGCACCTGGTTGCGGGTGATGACCTCTGTGCCCTTGGGGAAGGTGTGGGGACTCTTGGAGCGGAAGACGTGGCCAACCACGGAGCAAGGAAGGATCTCCAGCTGACCTCCACACTGCCATACCTGGGGAAACATAGGTTTGGGACCCACTTAAAACTTTGTTCGGTTTTGTAAGACGACATTAGCCAACAAGGTCAAACGACAACTTTAGGGTGAGTCTGAATTCTGAATCGTAATTGATCAAGCCCAAAGGGGTGTGGGACTGAGACTAAAGAAACAGACCCTAAATGACATCTCCACATTCTCTCCACCCCAGATCTCCATCTTGTCGTCGTACGTGCCGATGTGTTTAAAATACTCCTGGGAAATTGAGAATAGACCTCCAGCAAATGCAGGCGTCCTGAGAAAAGACCAAAGAGAACATTTGATAAATATGGAACACCACCCTGACTGGACATTTAATTATGATGATATATTCATTTAAATAGGGGAACCCACCCCAATTATAAAGCAGTAGTCTTGTCAACTAAAATCGGGGAACCCCACCCTTGGTGGACACTTCCTTGTATCCGCCACCTTATATGTATCTTATTGTTTGTGTTTTAATGTTGCCATGTGAAGCACTTTGGGCTGCACGTTTGTATGAAAGGTGCTATATAAATAAAGTTGAGTTACTTCACAGGATAGGTTTCGTCAAGACGTTTCTTCTTGGCGTCGTCAGGGATGCCCTCCCAGCCGAAGGTGAGGCTCCAGTCAAAGTTTCCCCGGTTGTAGGCGCGGGACGTGACCACGGGCTTGTGGAACGCGAATGTATTCATGTCAATGGACACGATCTCTGGACTGACCACCGCTGTGGGCTCCTCCACGATGCGGGCCAGCAGGGGCTCCAGCCAGCCGTGGAAACACTCACCTATGGAGATGTGCAGAAGGTTAGACCGCCCGCAGGTCCTCGCAGGGCAGCGCATGATCAAACCACTTGGAGAGACCAAGAACAGCCTGAGTAGATTTTTTTAAAAGCAACAAACATCCAATTTGGCCAAAAAAGCTGCTTTTGTTGTGCTTTTCTTTTCAACGTATAATAATATGAATTCCTCTGCCGTCTAATCTTTTATATACATTTCAAGCACGATGACAGACATGAAATGGACCCCAGCAATCGCAACAGTTGAAAAGCTCAATAAACACACAAGCAACAGAAGAAAATAACAGGGTGCATGCGTGACCACGACTGTGTGCCTAGCACCGCCTCTCCTAGCAGGATACAAGCCTGAA
Source organism: Trachyrincus murrayi (assembly GCA_900323305.1). Lineage (NCBI taxonomy): Eukaryota > Metazoa > Chordata > Actinopteri > Gadiformes > Macrouridae > Trachyrincus > Trachyrincus murrayi. The sequence continues at coordinate 29,589 of OOFB01027138.1, forward strand.
GGAAATGTTTCTACACAACGTTGTTTACACAGGAAGGGAAATCCATGACATGAACTAACTTCAAAACGAAGATGATTTATAACCCGTGCGAGTCGCCGTGCCCCGAGTGTAGACACTGTGAAAATGTACGAGTACGCTATGCGTCCATGTGTGTGCATTAATGTGTACTGTGGCGTTTCCTTACAGTGTGCGTCCAGGAAGGTGAGCACTTCACCCTTGGCCTCGCCGGCCCCTAGAAGTCGGGCAGTGATCAGGCCCTTCCGCTCTCGCTGCCTCAACACACGGACAACCTTCAGCTGACGCACATACTCATCCAGCTGGCTCTTCAGGTGCTCTAGGCGGGGACACGGCAAGGTTAGTATCCTGTAAAACCACTATCGCAGGAACACATCAGCAACCAGGTATGACAATCCTGCCCAGCCTCTTTATTAGGTACAAAAGGAAGGAATGATGTTTAAGAACTAACCCCTTATGCTCAGACGCCAGTGATGGATTTACAGCCTGCTCTCTAAAAGTGGTTTATGGATTTCTTTTTTACGTTTCGCTACATATGACTTTAGCTTCGTTATATGCATTTATACGTCAAGTTTCATTCTGTGAAGTGGTGCCAACATTTCTCACACACAGATTAAGATGGCATTGGGTTAATTAAATTAAATAGTGATTATAATCAAAAGGGCCCCTATTTTACCACCAGGTGTGAGTGTGATTAGCCATTACAGGGCCCCTATTTTACCACCAAGTGTGAGTGTGATTAGCCATTACCAGCCGTTTCAAGAAACACCCAGATATATGATGGACAGATCATAGTCTACCAGCCTACCCAGTGGACTGTACCAACTGGTAGGCTTATCTGTCAATCATACATCTGGGTGGACACTCCCACTTGTGAGGTCACTAGAGTGTCTAGAGTCACTAGATTTTGAAACGGCTTCTGATGGTTAATCACACTCACAGCTGGTGGTAAAATAGGGGCCCTCATTTTTATAATTATTGTACACAGTGAAACTCGAGTTCTAATTACAACTGACCAGTCCACATAACTAATATCCCTTAAATATTAGGATCGACCTCCATTTAACAAAAATCATCCATTCGAGAAATCTGATATAATAACTTGAATTAAAAAATACAAAGTTTAAATGTAATGAATGCTATTATAATGGACACCAAACAGGTGATGTTCGCGCACACCAAACAGGTGATGTTCGCGCACACCAAACAGGTGATGTTCGCGCACACACACACACACACACACACACACACACACACACACACACACACACACACACACACACACACACACACACACACACACACACACACACACACACACACACACACACACACACACACACACACACACACACACACACACACACACACACACACACACACACACACCCCCCCCCCCCCCCCCCCCCACAAGCCCGA
>OOFB01027159.1:19425-32566 GCA_900323305.1 Trachyrincus murrayi
ATGTATATCTTTAACCTAAAATGTTTGTGTGTGTGTTTGTCTGTGTGTGTGTGTGTGTGTGTGAGTGTCTTTCTTTGTGTGTGTGTGTGTCTTTCTTTGTGTGTGTGTGTGTGTGTCTTTCTTTGTGTGTGTGTGTGTGTGTGTCTTTCTTTGTGTGTGTGTGTGTGTGTGTGTACGTACACGCGCGCATCTCCCCACCAGGTGCACGTGGTGAGTGGGCAGCATGCAGCATTCAGAGATGTGGGACCCCCACCACCCCCGTCCCCCCATTTCCTCTAAACGCCATGATGCCCCATCCGCCGTAACCTCCCCTCTGCCCCAGCCCCGCCTCCCGCCCTCCCATGTGACCTCAGCTCCGCCCACCAAGAGGATCACCTTCTACAAGAGCGGCGACAGCCAGTTCGGTGGGGTCAAGATGGCCGTCCACCGGCGGAGCTTCAAGTGCTTTGATGCCCTGTTGGACGACCTTTCCCAAAAGGTCAGTGGGGAGGGGGTGGAGGGAGGGAGGGAGGGAGGGAGATGGAGGTAGAGAGAGAGAGAGAGAGAGAGAGAGAGAGAGAGAGAGAGAGAGAGAGAGAGAGAGAGAGAGAAGGGAGAGAGAGGAGAGAGAGAGAGAGAGAGGAGAGAGAGAGAGGGAGAGAGAGAGACAGAGAGAGAGAGAGAGACAGAGCGAGAGGGAGAGAGACATCAGATGTCTGGTCAGGTGGTTTGTTTGATCTGGTATAGTCAGGGTTTATAGGTCTATGGCAAACCTGGAACAGAGATTCAAGAGGTTTATTGAATGTCCATTTGGAGATGTGGCCTTCTCTCAGCCTAGCTACATGCTAGGGAAGTGTGAAATACAAAGATTGATTGACATCAATCATCGATTGGGTGATACCATGCTCCCGTGCCCCCCCCCCGCTCTCTTCTCCAGGTGCCGCTGCCGTTCGGCGTACGCACGGTGACCACGCCGCGCGGCACACACGCCATCCGTCGCCTGGACCAGCTACAGGACGGCGCCTGCTACCTCTGCTCCGACCACCGCCGCGCCAAACCCGTCGACATGGAGCTAGCGGGCAGACGCCCCGCGGTCTGGCACCCCCACCACCACCACCACCACCACCACCCCCGCCACAGATACACCCCATCACCCCAGAGGCCCGACGGCACGACCCCGGCGGGTCGCCACGCGTCCTCCCGGCAGCGACGGGTGCTGCTGGTGAAGAACAGCGAGCCGGGCCGGAGGCGCAGCGTGGCGCTGGGCCGCCGCTCGGCACGCAGCCTCCGGGCCTTCCTGGAGGAGGCGTCGGACGCCATGCAGTTCCACGTGCGCCGGCTGTACACGGCGGAGGGACGCAAGGTGAGGGCTTGACTTGACTTTCCATTACTTGACATTACTTTGCATTGCATTACATTAAAGGTTACTTCACTGAGTGGGCTATTTTATTTTATTATTGTGTGTGTGTGTGCGTGTGCTTACGTGTGCATGCATCTCCAGATCGACAGTGTGCAGAGCCTGATGACGTGCCCTGGCCTGCTGGTGTGTGTGGGCCGGGAGCCCTTCAGCCCACTGCTGGTGGACTTCATCAGGAAGAGCTCAGAGGAGAGACTACCAGCCCTGGGCACCAGGACCCCAGGCCTGGGCACCAGGACCCCAGGGAACGGAGCACGATCCCCGGTCACGCAGGGAGTCCGCTCCCCTCCTCATGGAGCTCACTCCAGAGGCAGCGATTCCAGCGAGGGCCATGACAGCAAGAAGAACGGTAGGTGGATACGAGGGAAACAGAGGAGGGCATTTCACTCACTAATAGCAGATTAATTACACTCAAATGATACTTCTTCAGTGTTACCTACAGCACCTTTAAGCACAAAGTGCGATATAATAACAACGAGAATATGAAAATCTGAACAAATGAATTTAAATGAAATAGTCAAAAAGCAGGGCCATAGAGGATCGCTATGTTCCCTCCTGCTGGCTGCAGGACTACGATTCAAGATGGTTCCCATGAATGAACTATAGCAATATATGGACTTTTACGTTTTTCCCAGAACCCTTGGTTTTGTGTTTTGTCTAGTCACCTACGCTACGCAGGACGCTACTAGGAGTAACCAGCCTCCCATAACGTCACAGTAGCAAAAAAGAAACGCAATGCATTGAAATGTTAGCAGCTGGGAATGTCATTACAAATCATTAAAACATTAAAACATTAAACATTAAAACATCATGGCGGTAATCTTGTAACGGACAATATATTCACTGCCTGTGTCTGTCCCTTTGGCTTTTTTTCAGTCAACTTTGGCCTGGAGACCAAGAAGAGCATCATCCACCCGCGGTCTGACTCCTCCGCCCGCTCCACGCTCCACTCTCTATCCTCAGAGAAGTCCTACCCCACCGGCCTCACCCCTCGCTCCCACTCCCACGCCAGGCCGGCCATCATGAACGACGACATCGAGAAGCGCGTCGTGGTCAACAAGGATGGCAGCCTCTCGGTGGAGATGAAAGTGCGCTTCTGCCTCCAAAGAGACGAGACCCTGCAGTGGTCGACGCAGATCAAGAAGTCCCCCTCCCTGACCGACGACTGCTGCCCATCGAGGGAGGATCTACCCTGCTACCTGCAGCGGGGCCAGCACGAGACCTGCTCCGATCCCGACTCCGGCTCCTGCGATCCAGAGGCCGCCAATATTTACACCAACGCTTCCCTCCGGCGCCCCCTGGAGGCCAACCACTGCCCCTGCTGCCACCAGAGACGGGAGCCGCGGTACGACCTGTGGGAGAACCCTGCGCACAGCAGCAAGCATGCTCCCAAACCGCCTCCCGATGGTCCCAGGCCAGCCCACGCCAGGGTACGACAAACCCACTCCTCAAGCTCCTCCTCCTGTCACTCTCGCCGGGTGGTTTGTCGGCGATCGAGGCTCTCCAGCTCTCGCGGGGGCTCGGGTCTGGAGCAGGCTCGGGTGGAGGTCCAGGAGGAGCTGTGCGTGACGGAGGAGGTGTGCACCGTCAGTCGCTGCTGCAGCAGCTCCGGGGTGAACGGGGGCGACGGCGATCGCAGCACCAGGTACACGGACGATGACCGGTGTGAAAAAGCCGACGGTGAGCCGATGTTGTCGGACGGGAATGACGAACGTGCACCGTCTGTCGCCAGCAACTCCTCCCGCGTTCTCCAGGCGCTGCGGTGGGACCAGGAGGAGGAGGAAGAGGAACTACCGCTCAGTGTTTCCCAGTGCTGCCAATGTGAGCCATCGCCAACCCCAGCTTCCCTCACTCTCCAGAAAGAGGAAGACCGTGGAAGCAGAGCCTCGTCTTGTCACTGTGGAGTGGCAACCCCACATTCCTTGGCCCAGGGGGGTGAGATCGACCGAGCTGCCAGTTCCAGGTCCAAAACAAGCAAGGTGTCTTGCAGGTCCAGCAAGACCAAGACCCCATGTCCAAATTATGCAAATGATGGACAGGAAGAGGTGCAGGGCAGGGTTACGAGTAGCCTGTCCAGCCACCACGGGCTCCCAGTAGACGATGTCCGGTCCAGCCAATCTAGTGTGTGTTCTCACTGCGGAGGCTGCAAGGGCACAACCACGCCCGGATCGCCAGCCTCGCAGAGGTCTGGTCGATCTCACAGGGCCACTCCCAAGCCCGACCCATGCCTCCCAGACCAAGGTGACAACCATGGAGGCAGCGGAGACGAGCGGGCTCCCAGCCAGATGTCGGAGGGCTCCGAAGGTTCGGTGCTATCTCTCCGCTCCAACAAGTCCAACCTCACCCACCACGACCTCAGCACTTCAGCGATGTCCAATATCCCAGAGGAGCGAGGTGCCAGTGCCATGTCCCAAGCGTCCAACCAGTGCAAGGACTCCGGCTCTCCCAGCGCTCCGGGGGAAACTCTGACTGAAGCAGAAGCCGATCGGGCTGTTGGTGTCGCTTCGGCCACCAGCCACATGTCCAGCAGATCTCACAAGTCAGGCTGTAGCAGAGGAAAAGCAGACCTGGAGGAAAACAGAAGTGCTAGCGCCATGTCTGCCAAGTCAAATGTGTCCGCCAAGTCCTGCATATCCCATGAGTCCGCGAAGGAGGAAGAGGAAAGGGTCGATAGTGTGTTGTCTTGTCAGTCAGAAACATCTAAACACAATGGCACAGCAGAAGGAGAGGATGAAGGTGAGGGTGCCCTATCTGAAACTGCTAAATCTGGATCCTCTGCTAAGTCCAGAATATCTCATGCCTCCCGGACCTCTGCTCTGCAGACCAATGGCACCCCTGATAATGGGGAAAATGAAGAGGCAGAAGAAGAGGAAATGGAAACATTGAGACCCATCAGCATCTTGTCTGCCGTGTCGGCCAAATCAGGTTTTTCTGCAAAGTCAACCAAATCCGCTAAGTGTCACTGTAATCGCTGTTTAAAGGTGGTGGCTCCAGATCCGGAAGCAGCTGAAGATGCAGAAGAGCTACAACTGGAGAACGGAGAGGAGAACAGTGAGAGAACAGCTAGTGCCATGTCAACAATATCCCATCTGTCAGTCAGATCAAGTAGATCCCATAAATCCACCAGAGCTTCTCATAGACTTTCTCCCAAACCCGAAGATGTGGAAAATGAAACTGAGAGAGCGACCAGTGCTATGTCTGCCAAATCAGCTAAATCCGTTACCTCGGTCTCTAACAAGTCTGCGAAGTCAGACTGCTCAAGGACTCCTACTCCCTGCTTGAAGGTAGAAGTGGAAGCAGAGGAACTGGAAGAGGGGGCAGCAGAGGAGAACACAGTGGCAAGGTCAGGAAGTGTAATGTCCACTAAATCAGCTAAATCTGCAAAATCAGCTAAATCCGCAAAGTCAAGTTGTGCACAAGCAGCGTCCCTGGACAGTAATAGCAGAGACGTTGAAGAGGCCGTGGTAGCCGAAACAGAGGAGTGTAACGAAGATGCAGACAGAGCAGCTAGCACCATATCCGCTAAATCGGCGGCTGCCGTCCGATCCGGCAAGTTGCATAAATCGAACAGTGACGGTGATACAGAAGCAGCCATTAACACAGAATTAGACACCGAAGCGGGCCAATGGGCCGCAGCAGAAGAGGGCAATGACGAGAGGGTTGGCACTGCGTTGTCTGTTAAGTCAGCCCGTTCTAGCAGGTCGGCGAGGTCTCACAAATCGACGTGCGCTATCCATGTAACGGCAGCGTCTCCAGCAGGGGATACAGGTGACAAGGAGGTGGAGAATGTGGCAGACAGGAGCCCGAGTCCTTTGTCAGTGACCAGCGTCAAGTCTTCCAAATCCCACAAGTCAAGTTCCCAGATTGGTTCAAAAGCAGCTGTCATCCCTGCTATTGTGACCAACGGAGATGAGAACCAAAATGAAGAACGGTTGGTGGAGGAGGACGAACCGCCGGCAGAAAATGGCCTGATGTCAGTTGGAGCAGATGAGAGGGCATGCAGTGCCGTGTCTAAATGTTCAGAACGGTCAGGCGGGTCTCAGTGTAGAAAGTCTAAATGTAGAAAATGTGCGAAAGCAATATCGACCTGTCCTAACGCACCGGATATGGTCGACATAAAGGAGGCTCATTCGCCAGAGCCCCCTTGCAACATGGCAACTGACATTCCCATTATTGCAATGGCAGAGGCAGATGACACGGAAGACGAGATGGAAGAGCGTCCAGCCAGCGCTCTATCATCTACAACTGGATCCACAGTCATGGCCAAACATGTTGCCAATGGCGGCCAAGGGAGATCAAACAGGCGATCCGCGGCCTCTACAAAGTCACAGTGTCGCTGCGGCGCTTATTCTTCTTCTTCTTCGAGAGCCCGGAAAAGAGAGGAGGAAAGGAATGGAGACAAGGACGAGGAGGAAGGTGACACAACGGAGGAGAAGGAGCCCTCCGAGCGGGCACCCAGCGTTTGCTCGACAACGTCCAAAAGGTCGAGGAGAGATTCGGGGGTCACAGATGGACCTCAAGATTCTTTGGGGTCTGTCTCTCTCGTGTTACCCAGAGAGGAACAGGGAGACTCAGACGATGGGGAGTCCAACATCTCCTCTCACATGAATCCAGCAGCCTCCACTAATGCTGAAAGAATGGGAGTGTCTACAGCGAAAGACGCCGTGGATATGGTGGACACGACACACATCCTGCCTCCCATTCATAAACTAGCAGATATTCCAACGATCGAAACACCCAGAGAGAGTGTAGACAGTGAGAAGGTGGAAGAGCAAGCAATGCAAAGTTCCCCCACGACTCTTTCGTCCATAAGCAATCTGTCTGTGAAAAGCAGTAAATCTAATAAATCTACCTCTAACAGCTGCGTCACAGCCCGCTCTCCGAAGCCTAAAACAGAACAGAACAATGAGGCAGAAAGAGGGAAGTCTAGGTCAAGCACGAGAGCTTCCAGCAGTAATGGAAATCACCTCGAACTCTCTGCAATGTCAGCAGCAAGCAGTAAAGTTCAGAGCAAAACCCCTGTGAGAGTAAGTGAGGCCAACGGAAAGGATGACGTTTATGTGAAATCCAGGACTCCTAGCCGACTCAGACCCAACTCGGCAGCATCGACTCACTTGAATGCAAAACAAAAAGCCTTGACCGAAAAATCCAACCTGAGCTCTTCTACCCTGGGGCTAAAAGGTGACAAGGTGAAATCCGACGTCAGAAGCGACAGTGGCAGCGTGACATCAGCGAGGACCTCCAGGTCGAATAAGGAATCCTGTGCCATGCGCATCTCCCACCCGGCCGCGCACGTGGAGAACTCCAGCGAGGGTGCCCTGTCTCACTCCCTGCTCAAAGAGACCTTAGCGTCCGCTAGACCAATCAGCCGGCAGTCGAGAGGAAGTGACAACAGAAGAAACACGAAGCACAAGGAGGAGGAGGAAGGAGAACTGACACCCGCCTGGCTTCCCAATGCGTCCCCCAACGAGGTCGTCAGCAATTGGCTCCAGAGCATCCCGACGGACGGCTGCATGTTTGTGGATGGGGAGGAGCTGAGCGACGGGGGAGGAGGAGCAGAGGTGAAGGCGGTGGACAAGGAACCTTCCACTAGAGAAGAAGAAAGTCTTGAAGATCAGAATACGAATGGGGTTGCAGAGATCCCGGAGAAAGGGGTAGAAGTCGAGGAGGAGGACAAAAAGGAAGGGGGTGAGGAACGAGACAAAGAAGAAGGTTCGGCGAAGGAAGTCGAAGCGTCCAACATGGGACTGACCCCACCCGCCGATGAGGCCACTTCCTCCGACCACAAAGCTGTGTTCCAACACAGCATGTCTCTGTCCAGGAGCTGCCATTCATCCATCGCAGTGATGAAGGTGCTGCTGAGACCCAGCGTAGGAAGAGCTAACAGCCTACCAGAGGTACGCCAGGGATATGATGAACTAAATAGATTGTGTCAGACTGGGTCTGTCCATCTGTCTGTCTTGTCTTTTGAAGCTCACTATACCTTACTTAGTAAATTAAGTAGTGTTGGACTAAAAATACAAGACCTATGTGAGAACACTTCTCAGCTGAGAAAGTTAGACACACAGTAGAGATCATACCAACATAAACACACCCACATTTCAAATATACGTAAGATATACAGCTAAAACTGCAGTTATGGGTATTTTAATTGGTGCATGACATTCATGAGCTGTTGATTTTGTCTCTGTGGGTGTAGAATTAGGAGACAACAAATTGTGCTTTCCAATCTCTTCATGTTGTTCTCCACACCCCCAGGTATCTCCGGTGTACGGCCGCAAGCTGAGCACCTCAGCCAAGGGTCTGCTGGACTGCCTGGCCCAGCTCCAGCTGATCGAGCCCCTGGCATCCGACACGGCCTGCGAGGCGCACAAGGGCCACAGCAAGCGCTACAACGAAGTCATGGGCATCCTCCAGTCCCTGTGGCTCACCGATCACAAGGACATGCCGGACACGGATGACGTCATCCCCAAGGACCAGATCACCCCTCCGAGGTCCTCCTCTGGGGTGCAGATGGGGAGCAGTTCGGGGAAGGACAACAACGATGGAGGAGGAGGAGGAGGAGGAGGAGAGGAAAGTCTGCCGAAGCATGCGCCGGGATCAGTGCACGGGGAAGAGAAAGCGGAGGTAGCCGCAGGGGAGGGAGCAGATGTCCAGACCACAGGCAAAGGAGTCAATCTGAGCCCCGAGACCCAGGAACCTTCCACGGGACCAGAAGTGGGGACCAAAGACGAGCCGAGCCTCCCCGCGAGACCGGATGCCGACGGCGCCGAAGGGGCGTCGACCGCCGGGAGCCCCTCGTCCCCGAAGGACGACGGTGCCAAGGCCGCCACCGACACGCCCCCCTCCTCGTCGGATAAGTCGAGCTCTGCCGTGGGCAGCTCCAAGTCCCCCACGGACGACCGGGAGACGCTCGGCGATGACTCCAGCTCGGGCACGCCGCCCACGGTGCTGCGTGTGCCGCTGGCCGAACGCGCGTCCACCGCGGACCCGGACCCCGCGTGGGCGCTGCGCCTGCTCAAGAAGCTGGAGAAGCAGTTCATGAGCCACTACACGGCGGCCATGGTGGAGTTCAAGGTGCGCTGGAACCTGGAGGACAACGTGCTGCTGGACACCATGATCTCGGAGCTCCGGGACGAGGTGGGCCGGCGCATCCAGAGCAGCGTGGGCCGCGAGCTGAAGAAGATCCAGGGACGGGCCGGAAGGGGCGGGAGGACCCCGAGACCCCCGCTGGGGAACCTCTCCCGGGAGTCCACCATGACCGAGAGGAGGAGGCAGATGTTGAAGGTAAGAGCACGTACACACAACACACACACATAGAACACACACACACACATGCAGACATGCATGCATGCATGCACACACACACACACACACACACACACATACACAGCACATTCAAAGCTATGATATGAAACATGTTAGTTATTTTATGTAAAAGACCATTTCAACTATTTTCATGGATGGATTACAGGAATGGTCTCTCAAGCGTGCATCGGATGTCAACTCGACACACAGATTCAAACAAAGCTTTTTTTTTCCCCCTTCTCCCTTCCAGGTCATGAAGAACCAATCGGCGAAGACCGCCGACTCCCTAAGCGACGGCGAGACAGCGGCCGACTTCAGCGACCAGCGCAGCGAGGACGAGTACTGCCCGTGTGACGCGTGCGTGCGCAAGAAGCTGGCCGCTCGGCCCGCCAGGGTGGCCGCGCCAGCCACGCCCGCGCCACTCAGGATGGACTTTGACCTCCGCAAGATCCTCCAGCTGAGGAAGGACCCGGAGCCCAAGGTCTCAGCCCCGCCCCCCGTCCCTTCGGAGGAGGACCTTTCGGAGAGTGACGGCGGTGGTTCCGGAGATCCGGAGCTGGAGGCCAAGAACCTGGAGGTCGTCCAGGAGGAGGATGAGGATGAGGTGGAGGCGGAGGTGGAGGAAAGTAAAGAGGACGTCGTAACCAACTTTTTGGTGGAGACAATTCCCAAGGAGGAGGAGGTGGAGGAGGAAACAGGGGAAGGAGGAGAGGGAGAGATTGAGATGGGGGAGGAGGTGGATGAGCAGGAGGGGGAGCGCAAATGCCAGTGCCAGTGTGCCGGAAAGGAGGAGGAGAGCATTGAGGCGGAGGAGGAGGTGAGAGACGGGGAGGAGGGGCATGAGGGAGGCGAGGAGAACACGGGAGGGGAGGAAGGAGAGGAGGTGACGACCGACGAGGGAGGTGACAGTGGAGAGACAGCAGAACAGCAGGAGGAAGATATCAGCCAAGAGCATCGTATGGCATCTGACTCCGAGCCCGAGGCGGAAGGAGAGACCACGGAGAACGGGGAGGGAGAGGAGGAGGAGGAGGAGGAGGAGGAGGTCACGACGGAGGCCCAGGATGAGGGTGAAAACGATTCCCCTGATGAGGTCAACGCGAAAGACGAGGCGGAGGAGGCAGCCGCTCTAGAGGTGGTGACTCAGATTTGATACTCTGTGGGTAAATGTGTTTTACCTGCTTGTTCTATTCTCGCTGCTGCCACCATACACACCACAGAGAGGGCTTTCCTCAAAGCACACTTGGCCATTTCAGAGAGTCTGAGCATGTTCTATTACTCAGGATCATGCTGCCCAGAGGACATCTTTTTATAGTTGGAGTTTCGATGAGTCATGGCCGTCGTGTTTATTTGAAAAGTACGACAAAATTGTTTCTTTATCACTGGTTACTGTGGAAAGCTATTCCATGAGATAAAATAATGTAACGGAAAATATGTTACTTTATTAAATAGCTGATGATAAGTTAATTCATGACGTTTCTGTAACTTCCATCCCCCTCACCCCCCTCACCCACCCACCATGAATAACAAGAAGAAGCCTTGAACTTTTATTTTGAAACCACTCTCACCAGGCGGCGGTAGCGGTGACTCCGCCGCTGTGTGTGACGGGAGGGGAGGAGGCGGACGGCGAGGACTCAGACGCCGGCAGAAAGCGGCGAGAGAGCGACGTCGGGGATGACGAGACGGATTGGAGTGGAGCCAACAACAACAACAACAACAACAACAAGGAGGTGGAGAAGGAGGTGGTGGTGGTCAAGCGCCTCCCCCATCAGTACACTCGGAGCTCTGTGGAGTCCCAGCCGGGCTCCATGGAGTACCTGGTCCCTCCTCATCCTCCCTCCACCACCAGCCCCTCGGAGGTGCTGGACGCCAAGATGGCCCCCGACAGAGTGTCCACGGGGGAGGGGGTCACGGGCCGGGGCCAGAGGAGGAGCCGCTCCCCGGCACGGGTCAAGCACCGCAAGCCCAAAGAGAGCGACATGGACCTGGACAACCTCTAGACCCCCTCAGACCACCACCACCACCACCACAGCTTCCTCCAAGGACCTCAACCCCTCCCCCTCAAAATAAACTCTTGGTTGAACTTTTATTTTAGGAGTTATTTAGGGCTGAACACCCCAAACCCCTTTCCTGGAACAATACTTTCAAAAGCAACAGTAAAGACTAAAAACAACACTAAAAACAACACTGAAAGCACTTTATCACTTTAGTTCAGGTACTTAAGGAATCCGTGTAGAAACGAGACTCGATATGGGCGACCGTTACACATAAGAGGAGATGTTCTTGCAGTAATTCTTGGGAATTACTGCAGCGTCACAGAAACCGGTGGTGAGGAAGAGGGAAGCTTAAAACTTGAAATCCTCCTTTATACATCCTCCATCCTTTATACTCATATTACCTAACAGTATACTAATATTTATTTATTTATTATTTGTATAATTTATAGGCAAATTGTAATTTTTGGGTAATTTTAAACACTAATATTTTCAAGATGTGTCTGTAGCCTATTGGAAGAATGCTTCTGGGAAAACAGAAAGAAGAAAAGATTGGGTGGAAGAATATGTTTATTTTCGGGACAAACTTGTACGTCAAACTGTTTAACAGAAACGTGGTTATTGTGTGTTTGGTCTGTCTGTTCTGTCTACAGGGTGGAAATGTTTCACTTTGCCATAAACAGAAGTACCTCCAGGAGACAAAAGGTGCTAGCATTTACCGCTGAGGAAATGATGGAGGACAAATGTCGTAGCTTAGCCTCTCTCGGTGGGTTTGATTGTTTTGCTTGCTTTCGTTAGATCATTTGATCGATGTCTTTGCTGTATTTTATGCGCGGTTTGTCCTGTTAACGTTAATAAATCTCAGGGAACTGAAACAGGCCTTGAAACCAGATCATAACCCCTGCCAGACTCATTAAGAACAGTTGCCCTCTCATCCAGCAACTCTTGAATAATACCAACTTTACACATTCCACAGAGAAACGAATTCCCTTGATGCACTTTCTTACACATTTCCATAGCCTACAGATAACGGTTAATTTAGGTGCACACACATATAAAATCAACACTGCTGCCCAAGCGTCGTTGCCCAACTTTGTTTGTGTGCGTGTGACGCGAAATCCATTGCGGTAATCAACCGTGTTCGGTGACGGCTGAAGCCTTACCGTCTCCATGGTTACGAGGGAGACCGAGCGAGGGAGAGTGAGAGACACAGAGAGAGACAGACGTCTGTTTAATTCTCTCTAAATACGCCTTTCAAAGAATACAACGAAACAGGGTAAGGATCGGGGGATCTTAGGGGGAGTGATTAACCGTATATCTATGACCTCAATGAACCCAGACCAACCCCGTTTCCCAACTATGCCGTTAGACACACACACACACACACACACACACACACACACACACACACACACACACACATACATATTACCGAGGCTGTCACAGTTTTCCACAACAGGGAGTGGGGGTGTGCCTATGCTGCTATTGGTCCAGTTGGCTGTCAATCAATGACTTTAATGTATGTATAATTATTTATCAGTTATTAACGTTGTATACTCAGAGGATTATACATTGTAATGATATTGAGTGTAATCTGAGATCGATACCAATAAAATATTTTAAAGTAAGAGGGTTGGTCGTTTGGGAGGTTGAATGTACACAAACATGTCGGTTTTGATGAAATCGCTTTGATAAGATACTTCTGGAAGCATCTTTGAATACGACTCCCGCTTCTGACAGTATACAAAATAGTTCTAGTTTAATGTTCCCAAATGCTAATGTCGTAAAAGAAAAAAAAATTGTTAAAGCCGCAATCAGAGATTTTTGCTCCCCCCACCTTCTTTTGATTTAATTGTGTATTGATTGAGCCTCATGTCTCTCATTGTTGAATCAATTGAACCTTCAACCTTGACCCTGACTATACAAACTATACAAATATATCTTGTCTTTACCTTACATATTTGTATATAGATCATTTGCAGTTGGACTTAAAAATTGAATTAGAAAATAGAAATATTTGTATCATAAACTGTGATGGACCGAGTTAGCATTCATAAAGGTATACGGTTATATAATTTTAAATCAAAGTAAACATTCAATAAAATCCTGTTTTCTTTTTTTTTATTGGTGTTTTTGGTACACTATCTTTTAAAGCTCCTCTCTCGTCATGTCTGACTCAGTCTAGCTAGTGCTGTCATTGTTTTATCAGCCAGGAACAGTGTTGGACTGTGTGTGTCTGTGTGTGTGTGTGTGTGTGAGAGAGAGAGAGAGAGAGAGAGAGAGAGAGAGAGAGAGAGAGAGAGCGGGGGAGAGAGAGAGAAAGGGAGAGAGAGAGAAAGGGAGAGAGAGATTGAAGGAGAGAGGGGGAGAGAGAGAGGTAAAGAGGAAGAGGGAGGGAGAGAGAGATTGAGGGAGAGGGGGAGAGAGAGAGAAAGGGAGAGGGAGC
>OOFB01027169.1:0-14017 GCA_900323305.1 Trachyrincus murrayi
GAATATACAGTATGTATGTGTGTGTCTGTGTGTGTGCGTGCGTGTGTGTGGGTGCGCGTGCGTGTGTGTGTGTGTGTGTGTGTGTGTGTGTGTGTGTGTCACGGGGGGGGGGGCAGTGCTGGCTGCCCCAGGGAGATTGCAGGCTGTACTTAGTGTTTGATCCATCGTAATAATAAAACAATTTAAAAACGGCTTGTAGCCTTAATCTCTTTCTGCATGGCTGCACATTCCAATCTATGATGTTGAAACCATGGTAACCATACACGCACTTACACAGTGGGAAAAAAAAACCGTAATGAAGCCATTATGCAAAATTCTGATGTATGATTTAGTTCCTTCTATATATGGAACATTGCCACAGACACACACAAACATACACACACACACACACACGCCCATTTCAACCCCTCTACCCCGCCAGATTGATGGCCCAGACCACATGGGACTGTTCTTTACACACAGTCGAATACACTAGCTAACATACACACACACACACACATGCAGACACACACACACACACACACACATACAGACACACACACACACGCGCACACACACACACACACACACACACACACACACACACACACACACACACACACACACACGCAGACACACACACACATACACACAGACATACATGTGGAAGAGAGAGAGAGATAGGAAATGAGAGGAAGAGAGTAAGAGAGAGAGAAGAGACTTCCATAGATGCATGCATGAACACATTTCTGTGCTGATTCACTACAACCCAGTTCGGTGTGATTTTCAGGGACACAACTAAACAAATATAAAAGCTACAGTTTTCAATACTGTAAATCAAATCGACCAGTTTTAACAATTCCCATCTCCTTCTCTCTCTGTCTCTCTTTAACAATTAGAAACACATTTAATGAATGAATGTTTTCACTGCGTACACACAAACCATAACTTCACAAGTATTGACCACCCCTACTTCACTCTCCCCTGAGAGAGAGAGAGAGAGAGAGAGAGAGAGAGAGACAGAGACACTGTATACTTGACCGGAGGCCATATGCTTCCAATCATGCAAAAACAAAAACATAGAGAGAGAAAGATAGAGGGAGTGAGTGAGAGAGTGAGTGGAAGAGAGAGAGAATGGGAGAGAGCGATTAGTCCCACTGACCCACTTAGCCGCTCCTGGAGGCAGACAAAAATGTGGGTTTTTTTAGAACTTGCACTCAAGGAAAAAAAATTGGGCATGATGACGATGAAGCCATTAAGAAACAACCGGAAAAATGACAGGAAGTTGTGGGCTAAAATTAGCCACCGGCCACAGCGTTTCAGACTCAGGAATTAGTCATACACCGATATAATGTTATCACTGCTGCTGGTTTCAATCTCAAACTTTAAACACTTTAAACAGAATGTGAAGATAGAGAGCTTTTTACTTGTATCACTTGCCCTGGCAATCAGATCTTTGTATTTGGAGTATTCTCTCTCAGATACCAAAGTTAACCTGGTGGGCTGATCCAGTCTCAGGTCAAAGAAAACCCCCATGTCTTCCATGACCTTTTCACAGAGGTGTCATCGCAGGACAAACACAGGCGTCATTACACTAATTATGGGTCTGCTCCTGTTATGTAAACAATTAAATAAAGGATCCACTTAAGAGTTTTAATATCAAGAACTGAACTCTTTGGTGTTGTCGTGACAACGCGCGTGCGTGTGTGTGTCATTTCCGTCTTCAAGTGCTATGTTTTAGTAGTGCAGTCAGGGGCTCTGTGGTGCATTGAGAGAAGCACCGTTCAATAGAAAAAAGCCGATAGAAAGAGAAAGAGAAGAACACGCACA
Source organism: Trachyrincus murrayi (assembly GCA_900323305.1). Taxonomy (NCBI): domain Eukaryota; kingdom Metazoa; phylum Chordata; class Actinopteri; order Gadiformes; family Macrouridae; genus Trachyrincus; species Trachyrincus murrayi. Next base: position 1,810 of record OOFB01027169.1, read on the forward strand.
CACACACACACACACACACACACACACACACACACACACACACACACACACACACATTTCTGCTATGATGATTGTGTTGATGAAGTGAGCCTCTCTCATGTCTTAACTCTCTCTCTCACCTTGTGCTGTTTCCACATAATGGCCAGGGGCTTGACGTCGTGCTTGGCGTGTTTGCCGTCCTCCAGGCATTTCATGCACACGGGAGCCTTGCAGTTCATGCAGTACATGCTGAAGTTTTCCGCTTCGTGCTCCGCGCAAGTGGCCGGCTTGCGCGCGGTGGCTGGCGGCTGCTGCGGATGCTGCTGCGGTGGTTGCTGGGCGCCGCCTGCTCTCGCCGCCGCGTTCGCCGCCTGGCTCGGCGGCACCAGGCGGTGCTTGGCGAGCGGACCGCGGGAAGGGTGGCACCGCTGCTGACACGGCGCGCAGTAAAACACGTCGCACTGCTCGCAAAACACAGTAGCGTCGACGGGGTTGCGGTCGCACAGCTGACATTTTACCGCAGCCGTGGGGCGATTCTGCTGGTAGCGCGAGACGATGGACTCCACGAGTCGGTTCCGGGGGAAGCCCTTCAGTCCCCGCTCGTCCACCGAGACGCTGCGGTGGCACAGCGGGCAGGTGATGGAGCAGTGGTGGCGGTGGACGCCGCCGCCGCCGCCGCCGACCTGAGTGGGCGGGAAAACTCGCAGCCCGTTCGGGGACTTGAGGCACGGCGTGTACGAGCCGTAGCCGCTGTCCGTCTCGCTGTACATGCTCATCTTGTCCATGTCCAGGTAGTCGTAGTCCGAGGTGCCTGACGCCCGGCTGCTGCTGCTGCTGCCGTGTGGAGGTGTCTCGCCCTCCGGGGTCTGGACGATGATGTTCCGAGCGCACGCCAAACACACATTGTGCGAGCACGGTAAAAGAATAGGGTCCTTGAAAAGAGAGCCGCAAACGGGGCATTTTAATTCTTCGTCCATGTTTGGTTATTTCCGCCTATTTACCGAGAGAGAAAACACCGATATAAGCGGAGCCGGAGAGGCGGCCGAGATCAATGAAAACTCTCCAGCACTGGTTGATACGGACAGCTCCCCTTCGAGCCACACGCATGCGCAGAGGGGAAGGAGGAGAGGATTGGCTGTTAGTTCCGTGCGAGTTGCTACATAGATGACTATCCTATCCTATATCACTCTACTGCCTACACACTAAAGATTTAATCACGATAAAAAAAATAAACGATATCCAGTTCATCCTTTTGTATATACTATTTAAAATGCAGGTCGGTCTATTTGAGACCTTCACAAAACAAGTCCTCCTCTTTGAGTAAACAAAGTAAACATTCAAATGTTACATTAACATATGAAACTCATCGACATCCGGTATTGCTGTGTTATGGAGCGTTTGGTGCTGCCCTTGAGGTTTGCCATCAGTGGTTCTTTAAGATGTGGGGAATAATGTTACACAATTTATCAAATTGACATGAAATGTACACACAGCAAGCATTATGAGGCTCTCAGGAGAACCCTGGTCATGTGGGGCCCCAGGGGAGTTGCCCACTATGGCCGTTTGGTAATGCTGTCTTGTCAGACAACTAATTACTCATTACAACTAATTAAGCTCTTCCTGGTTGCCTCACGAGAGTCATCACACCCACAGGACATAGTTTCCTCTCCATCTTCCTCAAGGTCTTACAACACGTGAATAACCATTGCATATTACTAATGGTAGATCCAAAATGCATAGCTTTAACCACACACACACACACACTCACACAGCTCTATTGTATTACCAGCTGGAGAAAACTATACTATCGACGAGGAACTGCCAGTTTAGTATATGAATTAGTCATGTAAATCTCTTTCACACTGATTTGAACGAACTGATGACTAACCGGTTCAGGCTGAGCTGTAGGCTGTGAGGAGGAGAATGTAACCATGTAGGCCTGCAGAATGTTAGTAATCTAAAAATATCTAAGTCCATGCGAGGACACATCAATCCTTCCATAGGCATTTTGGTTTTTACATGATGAGCCAACGGTATTCATGTTAATTAAAACTATATGAATCACGGTGTAGATGTTGAAGATACATTTTTATTTGGGCCTCAAATGAGGTATTATTAAAATGTATAATAATAAGCTGTTGGCTGTAGATTATTTGACATTATTTTTCATACTAATTACAGATTGGACTTTATTTTCCTAACACACATTGCTGCCACTAGAGGGCACCAGCTCCATGAAACCATGAAGAAGACAATGAATGAAAAACCATTCAAACATTAGTGGTAGGCCTATAACGTTTGACGATGCCACGACATTTCAATATTAATTAAAACATACGTTTTAGATGCAAATACAATTTGTACAAACCTCTGTCCTTGTCCAGTCTCAAAAAACATTGAGAAAAACAAGTCAGGCTAGATTTTACAGACACACAATGAAGGAGTTGGGAAATAGACAACAAATGTGACTGCATATTGATAGTATTTTTAATTTAATGTGCTACAAACAATATCTGGCAACATGGACAGTTTAATTTTGACTCTACAGCTCTGCAACAGTGCAATGGCTTTTTAAACCAATCATACCTTTTTTTAAATCAGTCACTTCATTCATTTAAGGCTTCAATACTATGGGTGTAATTTTAAAGCCCAGTTAAGTTGTAATTACTCTATATTTCCAGTCTATAAATGTGAGTTCACAGAATCTACACAAAACCTCATCATAAAAGCATAAAGAGTAAAGGATTACAAAACAAAAGCTGTTATTAGAGATATTCCCACCTTGCCTGCACTACTATAATGTATATTGTATTGATCTTTATATTACCGATCTGAAATGTGCACTTGACCTGTGGTTCTTCTGGCAGCAGTGGCGTTCGGCATATGGGTCTGTATTGGTGTCCGTCAATAGGTTGCAAGTCATCGTAAAAGGTCTTTTTGAAAGTGATGGCCTCCCGGCCGCCGCGGCGCAAGAAGGGCGGGGCCTCCTACACCAGCGAGGTGGTGCTCTCCGGGTTCACCTTCAGGGAGCGGCTGCTCTTCCGCAGGTCCTGCAGCTGCTTGGCAGGCTTGCCCACGGCCTCCTCGAAGCGCAGCTCCACCACGGGCAGCACCGTGTCGTGCAGGAAGGTGGCGTTGTGCACCACGAACGCCTTCTTCTCGGGGTCCTGCTCGCAGCGCAGGCTGTAGTCCACGTGCTGCACCGCCACCAGGATGATCTCCCGCAGGCTCTCCAGCAGCACCATGTGCAGCTCGGCCACGTACAGCTTCAGGCCCTCCTCCAGGAAGCCCATCATCTGCTTGGTGAAGGCCACCACCGTGTAGCTCAGGTTCACCCAGCAGTCGTCGCCCGTGTACTGCTCGAAGTCGCCGATGCCGCTGACGCGCATCTCCTCCTGTGGCGGGGAAGCCGCGACATGAAGTTTAGTATAAGTTACATGTACTACATATACGTATATATACGTACTACTTAATCACCACATGGCAATAAAAATGCATCGCATCTATGCAATTAATTTGATTGGTCACGCCTAAAAAATGATGCTCGACCACGCGGAGCGAAATGCTTGTATATAAGAAAAGTCATAAATAGAATCAAAATAAATGAATGTAAACGCGTTTGTCTATAGGTACGAATGCGGCCAAACTCAGTTGCCAGTCATCCTCCGACAAACTTTATCGCGCGCTACTTCATCAGCGAGTCGCTCACAGATATCGCCACAGAGAGGACAACTCGAAAGCCCCCAGGACGGACGTCACCTTGAGTTTGGCCAGGGCCTCTGGGGTCATGAGGTTCATCCGCCTCCACATCTCCTCAGAGTTGCGGTGCTTGGTGGCCTCGATGATGATGTCCTTGTAGCCGAGCAGGGCCGTCTTGACGTCCTTCACCAGCATGGACTGCAGCGTGAAGGTCAGGTCCAGGCCGATGTCGCTCAGCTGCTTGCAGTGCTCCTTGGCCACCTTGACGCACTCCGCCGCCGTGGTCAGGCTCTCCTTGCTGTCGAACACCTGGCGGCGACGCAGTTTCGTGTTAGAAGAGTCACGTGCAGGCCATAGAGTTGGCCTCCATAGCCTGTGAATGTTTTTAGTATGGTGAAGCTCTTTGAATCTGATTGTTGCACTTTCCCCTTCATTTGTTTTATACTGTAATTTGTTATTTGTTGTCTGTGGAAAGTGCTGTGCTGTTTTATCTTGGCCAGGACACTCTCCTGGTCAAATAAAATACCCCCAATAATACAATAATACCCCCCACCCTGGCCTTATTGAGAGAGGCATATTGTGAAGGGGGGGGGCTGCCAGGGCGATAAGGTTATTAGGGCTGGGCTGGGTGGGTAATAGACACAATAGTATTTTTTTTCTCCCCTGTTTCTTGGAAATTGGGCTAAAATTGTATAGGCATTTAAGCAGTCGACTATTATAATGTTAGAAAGCACGTACCAAAAAAATTTCATTAAATAAACGTCCTGTTTCAGCAGCCCATTTTTAAGTTTACGGCAACTCACAAAAGGTCACTATAAAGTCATGACACTATGTTGGATAAACGTCTCTCCAAACTGAGGATCAGTATGACTTGAAAGCCTCTGTGGAAACATGTATTCTAGCCAGGTACACACGATAGTTCTTCCTGCCAGGCTTGTTTGTTCATTGCATATCGTGACGGTGAGCATATTTACAGATGACATTTTGGACATCCAGATCACTTCCTGTATGTCCAAAATGTTCCTGCCACACCACTGCCCATACCAGTCACACCAGAACCAAATCCACTTTTAACGACAAAATCACCCATCTACGTGTCCAGCTACCTGCTTGCTGAAGGCGCTGACGAACATCCTCATGGCCGAGCGGGACCAGACCACGAACGCCGAGTAGCAGCCCGTGTTGCCGGCGAAGTCCATCTCAAACTCCTTGGCTGTCTCCAGCAGGCTGGTGAAGAAGATGTTGCACAGCTTGTGGATGTAGAGTAGGGTGGCGCCCTCGATGCGCAGCTGGCGTATGGCCGTCTGCACGGCCGCCGCGCGGTTCTTCAGGAACAGCTCACACGCCTTGGTGGACTGGCCTGGGGGGGGGATTGTAATTGTTAGAAGTTCCTTCGAAATACGAGGTTCTGATGTGCACACTTGGGGGTACAAGGGAGGGATTTCTTTGACGGAGACTCGTGAAGTCTTAAATAATGAGTTCAACACACGTAAATGTGTCAGGGTTACAAATACACAAAGGTTGATTTAAAAAGCTGATTACCAGCTGTTATTATCAGCAATAGGGACAACTAGCTATTTGTATGATATTTAGTCCAGGGTGGAGCTGGACTATGACACAGAAGCTGACCTAGTCTGACCAGTTGGGACACGGCCCGCCGGGTGGCCTTGGGTCCGCCGCGGAGCGACCTGTCCGGAGACAGCTCAAACACCAGCACCTCCGTCAGCTGGCGCACGCGCTCCTCCACCTTGCACCTGAGCTCCTTGACTCTCTGGGTGACAGGCTGGTCGCGGAGGTACTCGTTCAGTTTGTCCAGCAGGTCCACGGCACCCTCAAAGTCCCGCTGAGCAATGCACACGTCCAGGTCTTCCGGAAGCTCCTGGATCCACTCCAGGCTCAGGTCCACGGCTCCTCCCGAGTCGGCGGGCACTTCGTCTTCCTCGTCGAAGGGGTTGGTGGACACCTCGGGTCTCACAGGGGAGTTGGGCATCTCCTCCTCCTTCTTGCGTTTGTCCTTGGTCACTTTGTTTTTCTTGGTTTCGTCGAGAATCTCCAGCCATTCTTTTTTTACTTTGCTGTTTTCCGCCTGGAAGACGCGGCTGTCTGGGGACATGAGGATCTTAAACATGTCCTTCATGGGCGGGTGCTCCTTCACGTTGACCACCGCAAAGCTCTCCAAATCGTACAGGGCGTTGTACTTATACTTGACCGTCCCCCGGCGATTGGGAAGCCAGGTGGCAATTAGGAGGCAGTCATTCATGAGAAAGGCATGCACTTTTTGGATTGGGTTCATGTTTTCAACATCAAATTCAGCAAGGTCTCCATTGTAAACCAAGTGCCTTCCCGGGGTGTCCATAATGTTCTTACCCCCCTCTACCTTTTCTAGTAGTGACGTGAGAGTCCTCTGCTTTACTTCTTCTGTTTCCTTTGGGAAGGCGGCTAGCATCTCTTTTGACGTTTCATCCTTGTCTGTTGACAGCAAGGCCTGTGTGATGCTCTCCATTATGCTCTTCTGTTCTGTTAGAATATGACTGAGCTGGTACATTTCACTCTCCAAGTAGGAGATCTCTTTGGCCGTCTCAATAAACTGCCTGTAATTCTTATAGACATTTTTCTTCAGGTTTTGTGCCGTTTCATCGGCCAAAATCTGTATTTTTTGACGATGTTCCTGCAAATCCCTGTCGCCATCAGATTGCTGTGACAGCTGCTTGACGTAGTTTTGCGGATCAAAATTAGCAGATTCCAATTGCTTTCGCAGCCGACTTCCAGTTTCTGACATTTTTAAAACGATGTGTTCCTTAAGTGTAAAGGATGTAAGGGTTTATACAACCAATTGTAAATAAAGCTAGCGCACGTCTATTCGCAACCCAAACAGGAAGCAACCATCAGGTTTACGCCTTAAAACGTCACAGAAAGTGAGTTACAGAAAGTGGTTGGCCAACAATACACGACAACGCAAATGTTGCCCTTGATAAAAACGATTTGATACCCATAGAAAATTCGAATAATTTGTGAGAATATATATTCATGCCACCACTTTAACTGTGCGCAGGATACTATATTACTATTAACTTGTTATTATGCATTGTTTTAATGTTTTAATGCCTTAAAACTCCGGAATAGTTTTTGTTGGCCAGGGGTGGGGTATTAGAAACTACGTTTCCCAGCGTCCCTAACGTAACAGTGGAACCACAAAGCGAAACGTAATGTGAAATGTGTCTGAAATAATTTGGCGCCTGCTTTTAATGTTATATATTTACCACTTTTTTAACAGTTCTTTTCATGGTCGAATTGCTTTTTGCATCGCTCAGCGGCGCATGCTGATGAAGGGCTTTATTTGGCAGTGTGCAAGTGGCAGTAGCTAGCTTTTGAGAACCTTTGCGAGCTACAGTGATCATCGCCATCCCTGACACTGACACATACTCCATTTCAACATGGACGAAGACTTTATGGTTGCTCTTCAGCTACAGGAACAGTTTGACAATGAATACGAATCGTCGTTATCTTCACCAACGAACTTTGACGACAATAGCGTTGAGCAAAGTAGTAAAAAACGAAAAGTGGAAGCCGGAGGTAGTGGTATTCCCACTGCGTACTTCCCCCCGTCCGCCCGAGTGGACAGGCCGATGTCTGTTGTAGATGAGTCCTGGGAGATCATGGACCCGAGCCCTGATGTTCGAGCTATGTTTCTGGAGTTCAATGACACGTTCTTCTGGGGAAAGCTCAGTGGAGTCGAGGTCAAATGGAGCCCAAGAATGACACTGTAAATTGCCTGATCAAATAGTATTGTTTTCTTTTCTCAAGCCAAATGATCTGTTCACACACATGCAATCAGAATGAAACGTGTATTTCCATAATTTAGCATATGTCGAAATAGTGATCGCGTGTTGACAAGAAGCACTTACGGATGTTGCCTATACTTTGTGTGTGTGTGTACATTATGTTATTGTTCTGTCCAGTTGTGCAGGTGTGTGTTCTTACGAAGGCCGAGGTGGACTGTGTTCAATTAGACTGAGCGAGCCGCTGTTGAAGCTCAGACCCAGGCGGGACCTGGTGCAGGTAATTGCATGAATCTGTTTCATTATTTACACATTTTGCATGTCCATAATGTGAGGATGACAAATGCATCACATGGACATTCAAGGCATCGTATTTTACTTGACAGCTCCTAGTTATGAATATGATACAATAATTATACTGTAGTACACAGCCCTCAGCCCTGTTATTATTTTTTTTACTAATTTGTATTTGCTATGCATATTTTGAGAGCTTCCTCTGCAGCTCTGTGTGGTGGTTTGGTCATTTATCTATTGAATATGTCTGTCACAGTATCAAGGGTCGTGCTACATATCATTCACAATATTTCACCCACAATGTTTCTCCCACCAGACTCTGCTCCATGAGATGATCCATGCGCTGCTGTTTGTGACCCAGAACAACCGAGACAGAGATGGACATGGACCCGAGTTCTGTAAGCACATGGACAGGATCAACACAGCCACCGGGACCAAAATCACTGTATGTGTGTTGCTATTGTAAACTGTTTTCATTCACACTCGCATGCCTGTCAACTTTAGCTGTTCTTGGCAGAGTTTGTTTGCCAGGATACCTTTTGTATCGTAACTGCTGTGCATGAGTGGTGGTCTAACACATGGACAAAACTTGAAAAGTATATAAACAATTCTGTTAAAAGTTGTCATGATGTCAAAGGAGGAGCTAGTCACAGCTAGCTGATCAGTAGCAAACCTTATAGGCAGTAACAACTTTATTTAAATGTTGTGTAGGAACTGTATTTACCTTTTCACTGGAAAGTCTAGGTCACCGTCATTTGTATAGAATCATACAATTTTTAGATTTCTTGCCCCCACTGAGGTCAAGGTGTTGTATGTATGTATGTATAACAACTCTTCAATAATTCTTTGGAGTGTATTATTAGGTCGTCTTGTTTTAGTTTAGCACAGTCTAGGAAGTCTATTGACATGTCTGATACACAAACAAATCAATTTGACCCTCTTGCCTTTACTGCCTTTAAAAATGTTTAAAAAGGCATTTAACCTTCACTCTTTGTTATTTGTATTGACCTCCTCTTCCATCTCTTGCCAGGTCTACCACACCTTCCACGATGAGGTGGACCTGTACCGGCAGCACTGGTGGAAATGCGATGGCCCCTGCCAGAACCGAAAGCCTTTCTTTGGATTCGTGAAGAGGGCCATGAACCGGGCCCCGTCCGCCAATGACCCCTGGTGGGGAGATCACCAGATGACCTGCGGGGGGACTTACAGCAAGGTCAAGGAGCCAGAAGGCTACGGGAAGAAGAAAAGCAAGGCAGAGTCTAGCAAGGATACCAAGACCGAGGGGAAGAAGCCAAAACCGTCTAGTACAACCACGGCCAGTGAGTAAATTCTTCGGAAACTGATGTTGTGTTGTGTTTATTTTGTCACATTTTTGCTGTGTTACTAAATACTATAGGTATTTAGGGAAGTTTCACGTGTTGTATCTGGTCAGCTTTCCTTTTTCAAAAATCAATTTTTTTTGTCTTTGTATTTTAACCTTTCAGGTTCTGGGTCACAGGACATCAGAAACATTATCCCATTTAGTGGGAAAGGCGTGCTTCTCGGGGGGCCGTCGCAGTCCTCCGCTTCCCAAAAACCACCAGAGCCTGTATTAAAAAGTCCCTTTCCTAGCCCTGTTTCCTCTCCCAAAAGACCCCCGTTCTCACCTCCATCCCAAAACAATCTTGGCTCTCCCACACTCGCCTTTCCCCTATTCCGGCTCGGGGGAACGAAGTCACCCAAAAAGCGGTCTGTGGGCAACAACAAGTACTTTGTGAACATCAATGGCTCGCCGGTTAGTAAACATCACGGCGGCAACAAGGGTGGACTAGCGGCTGTCACGCAACGCACCGGCGGAGCACAAATGCTAAATGCCAAGCAGAGGTCTATGAAAGAGCTTTTTGATAGCTTCAACGTAACTGAGAGCAACGCCACAGGCTCAAAGCCCTTAACAGACAGCAATGGAAAGACGCCCTCGTCACCCGGGAGTGGCCTCACTTCCACTGATTCCTCTGTTATACCCAGACAACAGGTCAATCCTCCATCTGCCCTCTCCAAGTATCCATCCGGGGTTCCGGCAATGTCGAAGCCGAGCCCTACCAAACCGAACGAGTCCAAGTATTTTGGCAGTCAGGGTGCGCCCGCAGCTGCTACTGGTTCTGCAGTTCCCTCCAGGAAGCGGTCGTGGGACGAGCGCGGTGGCTCTCCTAATCTCCTGGACTTCTTCAGCAAGAAGGCTGGAAGCTCAACGTCTTCTCAAGGCCAGGTGAGGGCGACGGGAAGTAGTGCCTCCGCTGCATCCGGTTCCTCTAGTGAGCACCAAAGAACTGCCATGGCCACAGTCACCACCACCAGCACATCGCACTTCCCGTCCTCTTCTTCTATGTCCTCTTCGTCCACTGGACTGCATAATGCCAGCTCCTCCTCTGCCTCACTACCGCTGATGGTCAGCTGCCCTGTGTGCCAAGCAAAAGTACAGGAGTCCAAGATCAATGAGCATCTCGACTCCTGTCTTTTTTGAGGAGGGTGGTGAATGTCGACAGAATGTCGATGTTCTGCTGTCACACACATGACTTCCGATGAGTCAAAATAGAAGTTTGCAGGTTTTTTGTGCTTGGCCTACTGTTAGGTATTCGGGGATGCTGAGTAAGAGTTGTGTTTTGGTTTTGGTTCTACTGCAGGTCAGCTCTTAATGATGTTGAAAGGTAATCATTAGGCGAAGGCCCACCTCACCTTTGCGATTGGGGTTGTTTTAGTTTGTGCCTTATTGAGTTTACAACGGCCACTAAGACTTGGAGATTGCCCATGTAAACTACGACATGAGTGCTTCTCTGAAAAGACTGGGTCTTAGCCAAACAACCAAATAATCTTCACTGTTCATTAACTCCAATAATAATATTTTGGCAAAAAGCTAGCACCAGATATCAAAGTCAATGTCTTCCCTTTTTTAATGATGTGCAAGTTCATGCTCTCATTGGCATAAAATAACGGAAATATATATAATATATAATTCAGCTGCTGTAGTGATTATGTTATCTACCTCTCTTAAAGGTTAAAACGGGTGTTGGGACTGCCGTTCTTTAAGTATAGATCTGCTGATCTGTAGACGGCACAGGCTGCCTGCGACGTTTCACTGCTCATTTTGTTCGCTATCGCATTTCACCCGTGCCAGCTATCCTATCTGTTTCCTTTGCCCATAAGCATTCCCAGTGCATTCTGCTTTGTCAAGTTTTCGCAAGGGCATGTGCATCTGACCTTGATTGGCAATGAATGAGGGTGTGCCAGTTGAATTTAATCAATCACATTTTACAGTGTATTGTAAAAGAGAATGTTATTGGTGTTTGTGTTGTTGGTTTTAACGGTTTTATAGTGGCAATTCTCTGTTTTGTAGAGGGCCAATTATGTATAATGAGGATTTTAAAAGTTCATACCACTTTTTATATGTTGTTTTGTAATACATACATTGTTAAATATATTCGATTCATAGGCAAATAAAAGTTTGTTTAAAACGTGTTTACCTTTTGTATGGATATGCCAAAGGGAAGTCGGAGCCTAGGGACAGAACAGAGCAGGGGAGAGATGTATAATGGAGGAAGATGGATGTTAAGGGACAGCTGGTGACCAGGGGGAGTCCAGTCCACAGAGGGGGGGCGGGGGTAGAGTTTCTGTCCTCAGAGGAGAAGGGCAGGCCTGAGGGAGGGAAGGGTAAAGGTCAAGGGTATGAATCAGAGGTGGGGCAGGCCCGGGGTTCATGGACAAGTCCTACTTACGTAGGGACTTGCAGGCATTTATAATGGACTCCTTTTATGTTGGAGTAATAGCAGGGTGAACATAGGTGTGGTTCCTAAAAAAAATAATGGGACTGGTGTGCACCTCCTGTGTTTGCAGGGGGAGAACGAAGCCATCTTGGCTTTGCTGAACTTCTCGCTAGAAGTTAGGGGAAGGAAGGAAGAAAAATAACAATGACAATGTGACAATGGCACAGCTGCTGTCTTTCTGTGACCCCACCCCAGGCCTATTCTCCACGACAATGAAAAATCTCATAAATTTTTAATTGGAACACAATTACAAATCAACAGTATGATACTCATTGAATAATATTCATTGACATTGCCCAAGCAGACGAAAATATAAACGTCATATCTTTATCTTGGTACAGTTTATTAAAAGGTGCATTACCTATTTCAGTTCGCACAATTTCAAATTCAGTGCACAATTATTAATTAATTTCTCTATACGTATATATTTCACAGGGGGAAAAAAGCGTACAATACTTTTTTTACTGAGAGCATGAAGATAAGGCTTATCAGGGGAACTAGAGTCTTTAAGCCTTTTTTTTGGGCTACGATAAACCAGCCTCCACTAAATGAGTCACTTATTGGGCTCTTTTAGCAAGGCGGTTGAGCCGCAGGTCTGATTAACAAAAGCCCATAAAATGTTTATCTTCTCCCCCCCCCCCCCCCCCCCCCCCCCACCCC
>OOFB01027169.1:16660-31542 GCA_900323305.1 Trachyrincus murrayi
CTGGTCGCCAGTCGATGCTCATCTCCTCCACGCCAGGCTAGCTAACCACCGGAGGCTAACGAGGCTACGCTTATACTAAACTGACTGTGTGTGTGTGTGTGTGTGTGTGTGTGTGTGTGTGTGTGTGTGTGTGTGTGTGTGTGTGTGTGTGTGTGTGTGTGTGTGTGTGTGTGTGTGTGTGTGTGTGTGAGAGAGAGAGATCTGGTCAGCTGGTAACAGACTCATGCGATACAGGCTGACCTTTCACCTTGGCCCAGTGACCCGGGTCATGCTTTGGTAAATAGTAACAAGGTTCAAACTTTGGTTGGTTTGACAGAGGATTGATTATGACATTAAAGCCAAATTTTTAAGATTTATCCCTTTTGCTGTATGCCTTTTATGAATAATAATGTATTTTATTCCTGAGTAAGTAAAGTAAAGTGAATTGTCAAGTTTGTTTCACCTTAACTACCTCTGCTGCTACAGTGGTGATTTCCTGTGGGAGTTAAACGTGCAATTAGACTATAAAAACTGTAGCCAAAGGTTCTTGGCTTGTTTTGTGTAGGGTGTAAAAGACTTGCTCTACCAGAGCTTGGATTTTACACGGGGCATCGCTGTGGCAGTCGGAGTCAAGTTCACAACAAGTTTCAGTTTACAGGAAGGACTGGGATCGATAGTTTTTCTGTAAAATGGGCTGATGATATGGATGATATGTGATATGGATATTGATTAGGGCTCAACAATTTTTGATAAGGGTAAATGTACATCTATAATACCATTATAAATGAAGTGCTGCAGAGATGCCCTGGCCTACACATTTTTTTCTCCAGATATAACAAATGTCACGATAGTTTTTTCAGTGAAAATGTGATGTGATGCAAAAATGATCATCCCCACTAATAGTGAATCATATCGCAATATCTGTCAAAATAATCGCTATATGATTCACATCGTTCAGCCCTAGTATTGATTTATTGATTGATTGAGATTAGAAGAAGTCACCATTGGGTCATTGCCTTTTCACGACTTACATTGTAGTAAAATGTTTGTTCTTGCCAAGTGAGATTGAATAATTAATTCTGCTATCTGATTGGTCATCATATTCAATATTTTCCTGTATTTGTTTTATTTGCAATGCCAAAAAAGCTAAAACCAGTTTATGCAACAAAAAAAAATTATCTCATTAATTCATCATTGCCATTAAAGGCATTTGGGTCAAATAAAAATAGAACGGCATTAATTTGGGCAACGTTGCCTAGGTGTAGGTTTAGTGATACAGTCAGCAAGTGATGAGATCATAAGCAATGGAACGAAATTGGCAACCTGAACGATTGTGTTATTTTACGTTTTCTTCTCTTTGATCGCACTCTCTTCGTCGCCCCTCTCGCCCAAGGTGGGCTTGCGGCAGCAGGACATGTCGCTGCTGTGCCAGCTTTGGTCGCTGCACGAGTCCATCCAGGAGTACAAAGGCAGCTGCCAGGACCTGAGCGCCGCCTCGGGCATGCTGGAGAACGGCTACTTCGACGAGGACGACGAGTACTACGCGGAGCCCGGCGCCACGCCCACGGGCGAGCTGCCCCCCGACGGCGACGACTGCGAGGGCATGGCGGCGGCGGTCCTGGGTGGTGCCGGCAAAAACGGGAGCAATAGCGGTGGGAATAACGGTGTCGGAGGGAGCAAGGCGACTGGTGGAGGAGGAGGAGGAGGAGGAGGCTGGCTTCAAGACTCGTTCCACGTCACCATCTGAGCATCCATTCAAGTGCTCTTCCGGGGCAGCCGACACGCACACGGACACACAAGATGTGATACCCAGGTTGGGTTGGGTTTACGGACGATGAAAGATGAGGATGGCATTTCCTGTTGAATGGCTTGAGGGGGGGGTTGGGCTAAAAACACCTCGGGACTCGGGAGGCCTTGTATGGATGTTATGGACCGAGCGAATCGTCTCTCTGGAATCTACACACACACACACACACACACACACACACACACACACACACACACACACACACACACACACACACACACACACACACACACACACACACACACACACACAGAGAGAGAGGAAAAAAAATCTGCTTGCGTTGTGAAATAGCTTGGTTTTCATTTTGAGGGACGATTCAGCTTCTGGTTTTTTTCTTCCTCCTCTGAGCCTGACCAGGTGCCGTATGGATTCTCGGGAGGAGAACCACCGGCAGCGTCTCAATCACTCGGGAGCTGAGTTTGATTGTGTCGTTTTTTTAAGAAGACTTAAGACTGTTCACGTCCCCAAATGAGGCAATACTCATACGTTGTTGTTTTTCTTCTTTCCTTCTTTCTTCTTCCACTTATACCCGTCTATTGTATTCTCTCTGTTTCTAGTTAATCCTTCAAACTTATAATTTTTTACATATAAAGATATAAACAAAGGTATATTATTTATTATCTAATATAAATATCATTTTTCTTTGGAGCTATTATCCTTTTTGCAAAGTTTTCAATTCTCAAAAAATAAATCGAACTGATTGGAGAGGATTCCACCTGTCCGTTAACAGCATTTAGTATTTACAGGCTTCAAAATGCCAGGTAGGCTACTGTTACTTCGTAGGCTGCTGGTATATCCTTAGTCGAAGGAGATGTCATTTCTGAACCCTGTGTTGGTTGGTTTGTGAGAAAACATGGTCAATGTTGAGGAACTTGAGTGGTTATGTGTTGAGTACGGAGTCAAATTATGTCCATATTATACATACCAAGCCTTTGATTAACGGCTAATTAATCTTTGGATTAACATCCAAAGGTATACAATATACAAAGCAATGTGTTTGTACTGGTTCTCCTCAGCCAACATGGAGCTCACGTTTTACACCGCTCAATATTTCCCCGGAAATAGTCCAAAATCCTAGCGTCTGATCGTCGTCGTGATCATCTCCTACAATCTGTGGGTAAACCATGTAGCCTTTTATCAGCTGAATACAGGGTACTACTTTTATAACTAGGGCAGAATGTTTGCCCCTGCTTGTTCGTGCTATAATAATCTGGATGAATTATACTAGCAACACATACTCTGCAGCATTTAGCCAGTCAAAGCATATGCTTTAGCCACTCAAGTATGCGAACATATAGGTGATATGCTATGATATGTACACGCCAAGGCGTCAGGGAATTGGGGACATGTTTTAGAAGCATGGTGGATGTTCTCCCGTCACACGTAATCCATTCTGTCAAATAATGGCCGATACTGAGTAGTGTTGTAATTGTATTATTCTACTGAAAACCGAACATAAGTGTCTCCAAGCTAGGTGTTCACGTCCGTCATGCTTCGGTGTCCAAAAACGAGAAAATCAAGTCACTTACATTTTTTGTTTTAAATGGGCTTCTCCTATATCCTATCATATCTTTACTGCCATCGCCATTATTTTTATTTTTTTTAGAAGCCTAGAATCAGACAGCTGCTAGATTCCCATAGCCACGTTATCAATGCATCTCCACTTCCTGGTATAGAGCATATTTTGGTAAAAATGTTTCCGTTTCCGTCATTCTCCATGGTACATGCTGAAACTGGCCACAATGTCTGGACATTTCTTTTTATGTAGAAGAGGTAAGGAAATGACAATCTTTTGAAATCCCTCAGATTTTGGATCCCTGCAGCAAGGCCAGCTGCCTTGAAAAACCAGGACGTGTTTCTTCTGCCATCTCTAGAGGAGATCTCCCTAACCTGTTGCTGACATTAAATTAAACGTTTTCCCCTTGTTTTGAAGTGTAACACATTGTCTCTGGAGGTGACTACTAGGTGTGTATTCATCTTAACGTATTGTAGCCTGGTACACACACATTTTTGGTGCCAGTTGTATTCACACCAAAGAGGACAACCAACACACACTCACAAGTAAAATGAAATGTAGTGTGTTGGTTTCACCAGACAAAGCAATGTTCAGAGTAAAATGCACTTTGCATTGCTTGTGACGCAATTGGTAATGTTGTTAAAATGCATTTTATAGTTGCGCAATTGTATGGAATGTTTCAACAGCAATATACGTTTTATATAAAAAAGAGGGGCTTAACATTGTCTGTAGTGGTGCAACTGATTCATGCAGCTTAACGATGTATTAAAGAGGCATCATTTGGCAAATGATTATACAGCTAAAATTCTTTGTCAAATTTTGATTGGCAAGTAATTGCATTAATTTCTGACCTAATCAATGATCTAAAATGTGATGAAACCTCACACCACTAGAAATGAGCCAGCACTATATGGTCAATCAGAAAAAAGTCCTGTGTTTTCCATTGTGTGGCCTTCTTGGTAGCCTTAGGCTTAGGTGACTTGAGGAAATAAATGTTGAATTTCAGCACCCGATTCGTCCCTTGTGGCCAGACTTTCATGTGTGCATATTGTAATTCCAAGAAAGTCACACCTGGCTCCGAGAGGGTACCTGATAATACATCTCTATATGTGTACTTTAGAGAGTATTACCTCTTAACCTCATACAGTCCTTGAAAGTTAAATTCCCAGCAGAACATATCTCGGCCAATGTGTAATTCCCTTTTGTGTTGCAGGAACGAACGAAGCCCATCTGACTTTAAACCGGTTATATCATAGTGATTAGCCATGTAGCGGATTTCACTCTATTTGAATCAGGTCTTTCATTGCATGGCTCTACAGCCTGTGATCAGTGCCTTTTCTGAGCTTGGCGGTCAACAGACCGACTGCCTCTATTGTGGTTCCAAACGTTTGGCAAAAAAAACAATGTAAACACGGAAACAATGTTCTCATGTTTGATGTACTTGAGATGCACTTAGTTTAACTTTGCAGATGTTTTTTTTCCCGTTTGTTATTGCGTAAGCTAAGGTAATGCACTCTTTGCTATTTCACATGTTTTGAATGGTATGTCGAACGGTTACTTTGCACACGCCTTGTACTCCGGTTTTGATGTCTTGTTTGGTCCCCAGTGCTTGTTACGATTTGGTCTTTTTGATCGTTGGGTGTTTTGATTGTTATTGAGCAAGCATATATGGTGCTCATTCTACAGTATTGGTAATGTAAATCTAAGCCAGCACAGCAAACAAATATGGAATGGAAGCCTTAAATTTGACACCAGCAAATGGTAATTCAAACAATTCATACTATTATTATCAGTTGAATAGTATGGCTGTAGATCGCTCAAATTGTATTAGACCAAGGATTCCCGTAAAGGAAATGAATGAAAATCAAATGAATTCAGTTACGCACTTTGGCCATTTCAATTTGATGACGCCTTTTTTATATCAGTGTTATTTTGGCATTAATGAATTGTGACATGAATTCATCGCTCTCTCTGTCCGCCCTAAATCTCAACATTACTCTGTGCCAACGTGTGGCCAAATAGAAATGCCAATAACATGGACATAAACCCCTTGAACTGACTAAGAAATGGAAATGTTGAATGTGTCAATATCTTTACAATATAAATAAAAATAGGCTTGAGTATTCCAGACATAATGCAACCCAATCAGGATATAGCAAAACCTGTTTCTGATATTTATGTATACCATACATCATAAGCATCAGTTGAATCTTGTGTGTGTGTGTATATGTATATATATATATGTATATATATATGTATATATATATGATGTAATCACTCTAGGGCTGGGCGATTATATTGTCTGTTCCAGTATGACTCCTACAACGTTGAAATGTTTTACCTACCCGTGACTTCATGCAACAATATCACAAGAAATAATGAACAATGATATTGAACAATGAAAAACATGGAATGGGGGAGGGGGGGGAAATCATGTCTGAGAAGACATGACCATTACCAACGTACTATAATAATGGTATACGGTGGAAAATGATCACCCAGCTCTAGATTGCTATACAATTCCTTCTGTTTATTGTAAGCATTTGCAGCTGCCGTGTTATCAGTGAATGACCATACTACTGTTTCTTGGAAGATTGTTTTGATGTAATCTTATACTTTAAAATGAGTTTAATAAAAGTGACTTGATATTTTTCATGTTACAAGTGTATGTTTATTTTTAGCATGTTCATTATCAAAAAAAAATCATTCTCAGATGTTAAAATGCAGACGCATTTCATTGTCATTTCTGGGAGTCGCGCATCTCCTTTATGGACCCTACGATAAATATAATGCAGATTTATAAAGAGGAAAATATGCCCTTTCTGTTTTTCTCTCTCATCCCTCTCTCATCCTTCCTTCCTGCCCTGACACCTGTTAGAGGATTAGGAGCAGATTAATGTAATCTCGGTTTAGAGCAAATCCAAGGTCACTCCATCCAGAGTTTCACTCTCTCTCCACAGATTGATGTTGAGAAAGTGTGTTTCACAATGTATACATCTACAGATATACGTATAAACAACGTTAAAAGTATGTGCAAATACCCCTTTATTCTAAACATTGAATCCAGCATATTGTAGCCCGTAATGTATCTATAATGCCACAGCGGTGATGTTGGCCTTAGCAGCGAAAGCAAACAAAACAAACTGAGGTACCTTCAGCCTCTGCAGTTCAAGAGTTCAAGGTCTCTTCTCCAATGTACAGTTAGACAATACATGTTTCACTCTTCCCAGACTTGATTCATGGTCTAGTCCTGTGTATGGCTGTCATGTCTTACTTATAATAGCCCAGCATTCATCTGAACATTGAGTCTCAGTCTCTACAATTGATTTTCATTTAAATTAAAAGGCCCACTGCAGTATTGCCATGCCATGTGTATTACAGCTTTACATTTAATTGACAATTTGTAATACAAAATTGCATTGACAATTGTTATTTGTATTACAGCTTTGCAATTTGAACATTTGTATTTAATTACCTGACAAATGTAAACACTTTCTAAAGAGGAATGTTGTGTTGGCATGTTCAAGTCCATAATGTTCTTAATGACGGTGGTGATTCCTCTTAAGAGTAATGTTGTTAGTTGAACTTAAAACTAGATTATTGATCTAATCTCCGTTTAGACCCTTAAAGCCGATGGCAAACCAAAAACACAAGACTGAATCATGAATCAGGTTTACCTTTACCTTGATTTGAAATGAATTTGCGTTGTTTACTGGTACTAAATATAACCTTTTGACTATGTAGAAAGGCCTTTCTTTCATGTGTTGTTCTTACTAGGCAGGCAACACAACCCCTGCATACAATAATGTTCGATTATAACTTGACTATTAACTTTCAGTTGAAGGGGAACTTTGCCGCTTTCAACCGGCTTTGTATCACTTCAATGTGGGTAGCGATGAATGCAAATGAACAATGTTTACCTTTCCTCCATGTTGCCTGCACCCACATCTCCCCGCTACTTTTGTCCACTGGATGACGTGTTTCGCGTCATCCGATGAAGATGTTACATCTGCGCCCCAGAGACACAGAGAGCATCGGCAACAACTGCAGCCGTTTCTCACTATATCCCCAATGCGGATAGATAGATAAGGTTGAAAATCTGCAAAGTTATCCTTTAAGATCAAGATCACCATATGAAAATAACATCTGTGATTGAGGACACCGAACCATCTGTTGATTTAAGAAAAATAAACTGCATTTATTGGGTTTTATATGAAACAACATACAGTGTCCCTTCAAAAAAGACCAGTCCCTGTTCATGTCATTTCTCCATTAGGGTCTGATATAGATGGAATGCAGACTGCACTATGGCACTGGAGCGCAGTGCAGATACACCCATGGGTGAGGAGGACACATTCCACACTGGTGTGCTGTTTACACCAGCTGCTTCTACCGAACAGACGTGTTGCAACCTGCGGGGCGTGCAGTGTGCACTCCCAATCCGCAGACGCATTCACTCCCCCGTGCATGTGGTGCAAGAGTGCATATTTTGCCATAGATTAGATGGAATTCTTTTTTGAATGCTTTTCTTTTTTAAACAGCAACACATTACAGCAATTTAGTGTGTGTGTGTGTGTGTCACCACACACACACACACACACACACACACACACACACACACACACACACACACACACACACACACACACACACACACACAGCAATGTTTCACATTTCAACCTTTCAAAGACATTTGCATGTAGTGATGTCAGAAAGTATTTTTAAACATAATTTAGGTTCCTGAGAACACTTATTGGTTTTGTTAAAATGTGTCTTCATATATAAATACATTGTGAAATATAAATGTCTGCCTGTATACCTAAAATGACCACCTGAAATGACAATGAAACAAAACGACACACCAACTGTCATTGTTAAGAAAACATCATAGAAGAATGTCTTCTCTTGAACGTCCCCCGCAATGACCATTCCTTGCTTGGGAGAGAGAGAGAGCCAGCACGGGAGAGCGAGAGAGGGAGTTAAGCTTAGCATTTTTCCAATAAGCCGAGGAATGCGTGGAGCGCTGGCGGAGTCCAGTCCAAATAGAGAACCAGCAGTTGAGCAAGACCCAAGATCTGGATTCACGAGGTTTCACAGTCATTTAGATCAGCGGTCAACCTAATCCCGTGGCTCTACACTACTTTTCCATGCAACAATAAAGAACAAAAAAACCAAAACCAGACTAGATTGTTGACTTTGCCTCTTGATTTTGACCTCTAAAGCTCTCCAGGCTTAGTATTCCATGCATCTAGTGGATTATCTTTATACCTCCATGGGCCTGGGGGGCAGCAAACATGTTCAGTCCGTATAATGTTAGCTCTGGTGCTGTTCCACCAAAATAAAAGTCCCCATCTGCAATCAAGGACCTGACTCTTAATGCAGCATCATCTGGGTCACCAGAAGGTTAGCAAGTCCGGAAGGTTCTGTGGGAGCTTTTGAAAGGCCAGGGCCATGCAGGTTTCCGACAGCAGGCCGGCACACACAGCCACCAGGGACAAACGCCTGCTGCTATTGAGAACAACTAGGAGGAGAGGACAGGCAGAGAGGGTGACAAGAGAAGAGAGGGTAAAAAGTATAAGAATGTGGTAGTGTAGCTTTTTTCTGAATAGAAAGCATACTATTAGGCAGATCGGAAGTCTGTAGATCAGCGATATTTGCCATCAGATGCAGTTATTTTATTAGAAATTGTCTATCAATGTTTGTGACAGTCTTAGTATAATACATTACAACCATGCCAGTGGTTGTATGCATTTCATCTAGACAGAGAATTATATCTTTGAAAATACAGTATCGCATCTGTTTTGGCGAGAGCTGTTGTTACCCCTGGTGGGATTATATATGTAAAGATCATTTAAATTTTTAAATAATAAATATTTTTTTTATAAAAATATCGTTGAAAATGCAGTGTTTTGTCACCAACTAACACAAACTGTACTTACTACTTACTACTATTTGACATTTTGCTGCATGAATATGATTGAGAATAATTGTCTGTGTGCTAGTCAATGAACGACATAGCTTTACTGTTCATAGTTCACACACATTATCAACCATTTTAAATGGGCCAGACAAGTCTTGATGATGCAAATGTGCAATCATCTGAAGAATAAGATCTCTACAGATCTACTATCTATTTCACCAACACAATGGTTTGGTCAACAAAACCTTTCTAACAAAGCAAACGAGAAATAAAAGATTCCCGTCTCACACCCAAAAGGGTTTAAACCTGCAACCTGCTGTTGTCTCAGAATGTCCCTCTTGAAGAATGACACTTCCTTCTTATAAAACATTAAGAATTCAACATTTAACTTTCTTTTTCATTATTTAAAACAATACATTTAGACGACGCCCCAAAAGCCGATTTGCGAGTCAGTTTCAGCTTGTGTAAAGAAAAAATTCAACCTCCAGAAAAAAAAGCGTCCAAAGTTAACACCTGCCACCAGCCAATGGTAGATAGATTTAACCATTTATCAGGGTTACATATTAAAAAGACAAAATTCAAAAAAAAAGTGTATTTTGAACCCTGACCACAACATAGCATAAACCTCCTCCAAAAACCAGCTTGACCAATCAGCACACACACAGAGACTAGGCGTGTTCTCCTACCTCTGATGGCCTGGGAGTTGGAGGTGAGCACAAACAGCTTGATGAGTCCCAGGCACAGTGGCGAGTAGTCGTGCTCCCATATGACGGCGGGGATGAGGAGGACCTTGCCGTAGCAGGAGAGCAGCAACGCCCGCAAGAGCTGCTGGGGGTCCAGTGGTGGAGTCCCCACACTCAGGAGCCTCATGCTCAGCCAGAGGAAGCAAAACACACCACCGCAGAACGCCATCAGCTCTGGGGAGGATAGTAGTCATCAGGGGACCGGAGTGGACAAACTTTAGTGTCTTATTAAGTATTCCTGTTTAAATATAACTAGAAGTGAAAAGTTTGTTTGTTTGTTTGTTTGTTTGGTCAAAGTACAGCCTTTTCTTGACAATATTTCACAGCAGGAAACACACATCTGATGTTAGCGTAACAGCAATGTGTTTGGATACACTGAACTCAAACCACACCATTCATTGACTAATCGCTGGACTCCCAAATCAATAAATGTTTTCATTTGTATTACTTACTGGCTCTTATTGGCTCACTGAATGTGGCATTGGCATTATTAATCCCAGAAAACATTGACTACATTGACTGATTAATCAAAAACTAATTCTGAGTCGATTACCGTACCACATGCCATCCTAACACCTCCAAAGTCCCTCCAATTCCCCTTCCTGCTCCAGCGCTACCATCTTACCGAGGGCGGCCAACCCAAACATTCCGTAGAAGTCCCATTCCTTGGTGTATCTGATGATGTCGGCGGGGTGGCTGCTCTGCTCGGAGCCCTGCTGGAGCACGGACCACCGGAGGTAGGCCTCGCACAGGAGACAGAAGACGCACAGCTTCCAGTGGATCTTTAGAGAGGCAGGGGTAAGGTGGTGACATGTGGTGATAGGCCTATTGGGAATGTCATGTTTTATACAGTCATGACAAGACAGTGATTCCCAGCCGGGTGTTCATGAGCACAGTCCAGGGTGTACTTGCTTTTGTTATGCCTACCAACAAAAAAAAATGACGACGTAAAATATGAATATTTATTTAATTTGTTTAATATTATTTATGTTAATGCTGAACAATAAAGTTAAAACCAGAAGCAGAAGCAGGCCTAAGCCAGGTCACAAAAATATTGATAATGAAGCTAAATATTAATAGACAAACATCAATAGTATAATATTACTTCAAATGAAAACATTTCTGGTTGGGTATCGATGAAGGGGTAGGTCTACTGTGGGGGTAAAAACAAGGTTGGGAATGGATCCATCCATCCATTATGTATTTCCTTCCAGCCCTGCTGGTTGTTGCTGTCTTTCCAGTTGGCCTACCGTAACAGGCTACATGCTATTAAACTTGACCTGATCTGAAAGACTAGTCTGGGTGAGAACTGCTCTTGTCATATTTCTTATATGAACGCACATGGTTCAAGTGTATACGTGTGTAATACTTACGTTGAGGCTGGTGTTGAACAGAATGTGCCTGAAAGCCTGTGTCTTGCACAGGATGGCATCAATCAGGATGATAACTGGGTCGTACTCGATGTACTTGTCCACTGGCTTTTGACAAGAATCCTGGAAGATGAACACACGTAGGGCTACGAGTCAGTTGAAACGTTAACAACTCATAAACACTGATGATCTTTTTTAATTATTGTTCTTTCCATTTCTTGTATGACTTTGTGTTGTTGTCAGATTTTGGTAGCTCAAGAACATCTGCAAATGTTTATAGATCACAGAATTACACATCCCCCAAAAAACGTTAACACATCACTTACACATATAGTGATCTTTAAGATCCCATTTCTGTAATCCCTGTGCAACTCCAAAGCATTCTTGTTACATTCAACACATCTGAAGACACTCTTCCCCATTCTCGTTTCTGGCGAGCGATTGACAACCGGCTTCACCACTTCCTTCCTGGATCCGCCGCGGTGGCCGCCGGGATATGTAGTCCTACATACATTCCAGCTGCGGTTTGATTTCTGCCGTTTCGCCAGGGGGAGTGTCCACCGTGGAACTACATCACAGGAGCTTCCGCACTCGGCAACGTTACACATGAAGCACAATATGGCACCTGCCAGCCGGACTGTTGTTGTGCTAGTGCTTTCACTACTCTGCTTGTGTCGAGCGATCCTTTCCACCGAATATTTCTCCACTCTTACTTTTTTCAATAGTGAACTGCACAAACATGGGTGCAGTTCGCCTTCGGAGTGGGAGGAATACGCCGCGGACTGCGGTAAGCTCTCGTTTTGCCACGTCCTCTAAGATACAACTGTCAGTGCCCAGCTAACCGCCGGGTCGTAAGCTAACGTTTACAAGTCGGGGATAAGCCAACACCAGAGTCTGTCCTGCATGCTGTCCCGCAGAGATCACTGCTCCACGGTTTGCAATGGGTTTGCTAGACATTCAAATGAATGGCCAGAGAAGGATAATATGACCCTTGGAGAGCAGTGTCTCGTATGTAAATATGTGTGCACACACTAGTTAAATGAGGTAAGATTACGTTATCCAGTGTTAATTTGTAGTGCAGTTGTATCTTTTAATATTGATGCTATTTGCTGGTTGTCGTTGTCTTGTTTTTTGGATGCCAACATGCATGTCATTCATCGTTCTGTCGGTTGTCACTGGGTCCTGGGCTCTGTAGCATGAAAGCTAAGTTTGTCATGTGAATCAAGCACACCGTCAATGCACAGAAGACAACTGCAGGGACGCCAGTTCATTGCTCTGCTGCACGTTGAAGATAACGCCAATTCGTACCCTCTCCGTTTGAATTTCAACGAAAATACTGAATGAGACACCATCAGCATTGAGCAGAGTAGACTTTGCATAATGATTCCTAATAACTGGTAATGAACACATTGAGTCATGCACTGTGGGAAAAGTAGGCGTCGTTAATAAGTACATAAATATATTGTATCATCTCTCTCTCTCTCTCTCTCTCTCTCTCTCTCTCTCTCTCTCTCTCTCTCTCTCTCTCTATTTTTATCTTTTTGATGATACTGATCTTGTGGGCTTTTGTTTTTTTAAAGAGTCATCCATTTTGCAATTGGAGGACCCAGACTGTGAAGAAGGGAGTAACCCTCCCTGTGAGTCTGTCTTCTCGCTCAACGCAGAGAAGATTCTGGTAAGATCACAGTGAACACCTACACCACATATACACAAATACACACACTCACAAAAACCTGCTCGCTTTGGCAAAGCTCATAACCTTTCACTTCCTCATGAAAACCATTTCAGTGTCGTTTCATTTGTCTGTCCGCTGAAGTCTAGCGTTTAGCTTGTTTTCTTTACGCAATAGCTTTTTTGATCGCCTCTCAGAGTAGTTTTTCCCCACATTGTACGTGAAAGATTAGATTAGTAGAAAAAGCAGACCTTTTGAATTTACTGGAATTTGTAACACACTTTTATGATGCATTGGGGACAAAAGTACCATAATCATCTGAATGGTATGAGCAGTACTTGTTAGAAAAAACGAAGTCTAACCAGCTAAAACAAGGCCAGAATGTAATTGCATTTGCTGCACTGCTATTTTATTTTGAATCACAGTTATTTAATATTATTTTCATGCATCTAAGATCAATCCAAAGATCTTTACGTATGCGTAGGTGTTTAGATCGATGGATCTATAGCCGCCATAACTAATGTTATATTGGCTTCATTTCATGAAAGTACACATGGTATACAGATATGTTAGATCATTTTGTTTAAACCTAATAACGTATTCTCAACCTCAACCATATCATATATATTGGAATCTGTTTGCCCATCTCTCACAGAGCCAGGCCAAGTTGTTCATAGAACAGAACAAAATCCCGTTCCCTGTGGATAACCACAACACAAACGAAGAGCTTGGTGAGGCTTCCCTTGTTCAAAAAACCAAAAGCTAATTCTGGCTGATATGTATGTTTCCTGCCGTAATGCTTCTGTAAGACCTGTCCCCTTTGCATGCTTCCTGTGCCTACAGCTATAGGGTATGTGCTGATCGGCAACGGCCTCTACGACGAAGCCATCAAACACTTTTCCCTCCTGCTGCAGGTCTGTTTGCCTCATAATTCTGCACTGAACTTTAAATAAAGACAGTTGAATGTACCACCCCATGGTTAACCACAGACAGAAAGCATACCACTGGTATGGTTTTGCTCGCGTGGCTTAAAATGCATATGGGACACCCTACTTTAAGGATTATTTTGATGTACTCTGGTTGGTTAGGGTTAGTTTCAGTTTTTTTCTTGATGTCAAATCATTGATCAACAACACTATGAAGTGAAAGTTTAATCTCTCTCTCTCTCTCTCTCTCTCTCTCTCTCTCTCTCTCTCTCGTTGTTTTGCCTCTATGTCCTCCATCCAGGGTGAACCAGAGTTGGTCAGTGCCATCTACGGCAGAGGCATAGCCTATGGGAAGAAGAGTCTTCAGGTGAGCCATGGTCATTTGATGGGAACACTGCAGTTTCAGTTGTACGGAAATGCGTAGTGTAACGTGACAGTGTTGGTTGGTTTGCAATGAATTATCCCAAAGAAAACAACCTATTTGAGTTGTTATGGGCGACCCTCCAACGTCTATGCTCTGCCCTTTCTGTCCCAGGACATCAAGAATGCAGACCTGGCCTTGTACGAGCTCAGCAGGGTCATCACTCTGGAGCCCAACTGGCCGGAGGTCTACGAGCAGAGAGCAGAGGTGAGAGCCCTCTCCCACCCACCCCACCCGTACAATAGAAAGGGTGGGGTGGGGTGGGGTGCAGGTCTAGGTCCGTCCCTCAAAAAAAAGACAGCTGGGCAACAAAAATATCCCCAGTGTTCATGTGATGGTGTTGGAGATGTCACGCTGCCTGCTGCGTAGGCAACATGATGCGTGATGAGTAGTCTCACAAATCAGACTTTAGATTAATGTCTAAAGTCTGATGGCAGACGAGCTCAAATCTGGGTGAAAGGGGCGTTTCACTTTCTTTCGCTTCATATTTGTTTCGACCAATCATGTTGCTGGAGGTGGGGGATCTGT
>OOFB01027171.1:0-12746 GCA_900323305.1 Trachyrincus murrayi
CTCTCTCTCCCTTCTTCTCTCTCTATCTCTCTCTCCCTCTCTCCCTCCTTCTCTCTCTCTATCTCTCTCCCTATCTCTCTCTCTCTCTCCCTCCTTCTCTCTATCTCTCTCTCTCTCCTTCTCTCTCTCTATCTCTCTCCCTATCTCTCTCTCTCTCCCTTCTCTCTCCCTCCCCCCCCCTCTCTCTCTCTCTCCCTCAATTCAAAAGAGCTTTATTGGCATAGAAAATAAATATAAAATACATTGCCAAAGCTGTTTAAAATTTTAAATAAACAAAGGAAATATAGCAAAGTACTATAAAAAGGTAAAAATAAAGTGAAACATAAATTACAGTAGAACAAAAAATCTTCTCTCTCTCTCTCTCTATTACATTCAGTTCAATTTAAATGGGCTTCATTGGCATGGGAAACAAAACATTTAAATTGCCAGAAATAATTAAATAATACATAATACATACAAAACAATGTATTTTTTGTTTTGTTTGTGCAATGTTAACAAATGTGCAAATAGCAATGTGCAACATAAAATCCTATCCTAACTACATTGTATCTAACTCCTGCTGGATCCTATGGCACCAAATAGTATTTTATGGATGAATTAATTGCAATTTTCATGTATATCAACTTGTTGCCTACTAAGAGAGTAATTTTGCAATAATGATCCAAAAATCATCTTATTATACATATTATGATCTTCAACACAGTACGCTATGCTACTTTGTCACTGTTACTAAAAGAATAGCGTAATGCAGGAAAAAAAACGAAAAATAAATCTTATGTTTTTGCCAGTCTCCGCCAACCAGTTTGTGAACGTTAGACTCACGGTATTACTGTGTTACTGTGTAAATCACACTCAAATCAATCTGTACACATGCGTAAGCTTCTGCACATGTGCAGTACAGATCTGGCAGGAGATGATCCGTCAGTGACACAATGTGCACATGGGCAAGCTTCTGCACATGTGCAACACAGATCGGACAGGAGGTACCAATCGCTTAGGGACAGTTCCCTATCGCAGAACCTGCAATCTATTACTTTAATGGGTAATGATAGTCAGATCATCTAATCCAACCAAAAACTACTACCATCACTTCAAATGGCTGAGAGGTGAAAGCAGAGGGTACATAGTGGCACCTCACCTGCTCACCTCTCTCTTTTCGCCGCTGAGCGCCTTGGTGCGGCACTGCATCCAGCGTAAGTATTAGATATGGTCCCTTTACTAGATATGAAGTAAAGGAGTATTACAGTGTAAGTATTAGATATGGTCCCTTTACTAGATATGAAGTAAAGTGTAAGTATTAGATATGGTCCCTTTACTAGATATGAAGTAAAGGAGTATTATATACTCCTTTACTTCACCATAGGTCTCATCTGCGTTGTGCTATTTTGCTAATCCATACTGTCAGTATCTTACAGATGTTGTCATTTGTTGGTCTCAAAGCCAAATAAGGACACATCATCCAATTGGGCAAGCGGTTCTTAGAAAGTCATTAATAAAGAAATAATAAAGAGCTAAACAAGGCCTTTTCAGTGAAATTTCAATCCAAAAAAACAAAAAAGCAAGAGTATAAAGCGAACACGAGTTGATCTTTTGTTTCTTTACAAGCACGAGTAGACAAAACATCATGAGGATGTAGGGGGGGGGGGCATGTGTGTGTGAAAGCAATCATGTAAATGAAATTACGCTGTATATATATGTGCTTTATTCAATTTGACAATATATTTTCCTTTTCTATTGCTGCTGAAACCATTAATAGAACATATTTTAAATGATTTATTTTAGGTTGATTGGCTACAGATTCATAACAAAACATCCAAATACACGCATGATTATTGGATGAGAAGTATTGTCCAGGGAAGAAAAATAATATGTATTCGACTGAAGGAGGAGGTGAAGTGGGAAGGAGAGAGAGAACAGCTGACCCGATGAGCAGCGACTGCATGGAGAGATTTATTTGGTTTGCAAAAGAGGATAAACAATGTAGTGGAAACAGGAAGAGAGAAGAGAGACATTTCCTCAACAAGTAAGCGATACATACAAATGCATTTAAGGGACAGCCAGACATAGAGAGAGAGCTGCAGTAGTGTTGCAGCTGTGAGTGCTCTGTAGTGGCATAGTGTTGGCACCGCTCCCTTCTCTTAGCCTAGCTGGCTGAATTGCGGTGACCTAGAGCGATTCTTGAACAAATAAGATTGCCTTTTGTGAGTGCATTATTTTTCTGTTGACATTTGCTAAGCGCTAGGGCTTCTGGCCACGGGAGATAGATGAGAGCGCTAAAATGTTTTCTGCTAGGACTTTTCATGTTACCTTGAGAACTGTGTGGTGTAGTGTGTGTGTGTGCGCGTGTGGTGTGTGTGTGCGTATGTGTGTGTGGGGTATGGTGTAGTGTGTGGTGTGTGTTTGGTGTGATGTGTGTGTGCGCATGTGGTGTGTGTGTGTGTGTATGTGTGTGTGTGTGTGTGCATATGTGTGTGTGTGTGTGTGTGTGTGCACACTTGCTTTTGCTTAAGTGTGTTCCTAATGGAGTGTCCTCCACAATGGGAAAACAGACAAAGAGAGGAAGAAAAATGAAAGACTAAGAAGAACATGTGATTGTCCTTCAGCAGAGAAAATCCACAGAAGCTTTTGCTCCGACAGCTGAAGCTAAAGGTTACTGTGCAGCGTCTCACCAGCAGCTCCTATGTGTGTGTGGGGGAATAGAGCTACAGATGTATCATGTTGACTCCTCTGAAGGTGGCCTCCCATTGACTTCTATTCTAGTCTCTGGTTAGATAATATGGATGTCGCAGCTATGTCTCATATGTATTCATGAGAATGTCCCAGCAGCTGAAATCAAAAGTGTCTGTGTGTGTGTGTCTTTAAATTGCCTGTAATAAACACAAAAGACAAAGAAAATATGAAATGTGTTCTTGAAGTGATTCATATCAACAATGATCATATTATCATATGATTTGTATGTTTCTATAATTTAATCTATGATTTTTACAAACCATATCTATTGTACTGGTAGACAGATGCTTGTAGCTTAATCACGTGATAATGTTGACCTAGTAGTACATTAGCTGTATTAACATGTGATTAGTTTCTTACTTGTGATTTGGGTGATCTATACAATATGTTATAACATACTTCTTTTGACATCAAGCTCCACTTTGAGAAATCAGTGTTAACACCTCTGGAGTGTGTCATGTTTTGCAACCTGAACAACAGTTGAACTGTATTCTGTTTGAGCGAGCGAACATTGAATACAGATGTGCAGCTATGTTTGCCTAGACTCCCATCACTGCCATGACATAACTGAAGTAGCTTTATTCTAACCAGTGTGCTTAGTTTTAGTTTTTAGGTTCATTGGTTTGAATATGTTGCTTGTTCATATGTGTGTCCTATCCCCCCGAAAAATGAAGACCCAATACTTTCCTGGATGCTAAAATCGTAACTGAAAATGAGCATGTTCCTTCCCCTTTCCTTTTACAATACTAAATGCATGATTTCCATATAGACAACCATGTGTATACAAAATTCCCCAGCCCACACCAGACAGACAAACAGACCAGATGCACACCGACAGACAGTCCAAACACACACTCACATAAACACCCACACACACGCACATCAGCATTGTTCTCATTACAAGGAAGCACATCCATTTTGTCTGAGCATGAATATCTAATTGGCTTGCCTCCCCGACACACCCTATTCATCATGCTGTATTGTCCCTCTCTGCTAACCAATATGCTGGCTTCCATCCATCCCCAGCACATGACCATTATTGCATTAGCCAGCCTTGCCGTCTTGCATTGTTTAAGATTGTTAAGGGAATTACCCACATGCAAGCTACTTCTTATTAGTATCCTATAAATAAAGAAAGTCTGATACCGGCATATATTTCTCAACTCTTTAAAGATGAGATGTTTGAATGTGCGGAGCAGATGGATAATGACTTCCTCCATGGGTGCTGAGGGACAGACCCGGGGTGTGGCTGCATGCAGGGGTATAGGACAGCTTAGTTGGAAACGCAAAAAAACAAGAGTCCAGAAATGTGTGAATGTACTGAACTACGAGTTGAGTATATATGTCCTGGATAATACATTGAGGAATAGCTTTGAAAAATGTATTTTAAAGTCTTTACTTACTTTACTTCAAGATGCCCTTGAAAAATACACTTAACCCACACCCACACACACACACACCCAAGCACACACATATACAAACACACACACACACACACACACACACACACACTCTTTATGAGTGCCACTCAGTAGCAAACAGCTGTGGCTACAGTGGTTTACAGCGAGCAAGAGCTCAGGTGT
Source organism: Trachyrincus murrayi (assembly GCA_900323305.1). Lineage (NCBI taxonomy): Eukaryota > Metazoa > Chordata > Actinopteri > Gadiformes > Macrouridae > Trachyrincus > Trachyrincus murrayi. The sequence continues at coordinate 4,314 of OOFB01027171.1, forward strand.
GAGTTTGCAGCTTTGTGTGTGTGTGTGTGTGTGTGTGTGTGCGTGCGTTGAGCAAGCACACACACTCCCTTGAACGGCTGCAGTAATACAACGCCGTTAGCATCAAATGTTGACCTCTGTAACCCTGACAACCGTATAGCTCCCGCCATCTGAGTCTCCCACGGGGGCGCCATCTCGTCTCAACAGAGGAGCTCGTCTGTGCGGCGAGTTTGCTTTGATAACAACATGACGTGTTTACCGCTGTTCCTCAACTCTTATTGGCCAGAGGAGATAGACATCAGGGGGCGAGGATGGATAAGATAGGATCAGTCATTTCACTGGTCACACGGATGAAAGTAGTGCTCCCAAAAAACAGTCAGTTATAACAGCGTTATTGCACAGCACATGAAGGGGGACCCACATCTGTTTTAGCTTTTTTTTCAAAATCAACCGTTATATTCCATACCATATTGTTTGAGGTTAGCCAATATTGAAAAGGTCTGTGTATCCATTGCAATAAAGACGTGTGCGCGTGGAAGTCTGTGGAATAATATATAATAAGAATATTTATTACGTGTCTCATTTCACGAAAGTCTCTTTCCTCTTTACCTTGAAATCTCCTCTTCTCCTCCGACATGTTATATTCTTGGGCAAAAAACAAAAGCGCTTGAAATTATTGAGAGTTTAAAAAGTGAGTAAGTGTCTGTGTTTTGTGCCAGCAGTGCTGTTAATTTTCCACACAGGGGGAACATTACGGACCCATTAGAGGCCCCTAAATTGGTTTCGAGCGGGAAAGTCATTATGGTCCACATAAGGAAGATTTCAATTAAGAGTGCTTCATCTGATATTTGTTATAACTACCATATTAGAGGGTAGCGCTGGCTCGGATTCCCGGGGAAAGATAAACTCTCTACGGCAACGCTAGATTTACTGTTTTTATGCTTTGATAATGATTCCTCTCCTTAAAATGTGTTTGTGTGGCTGAGAGAGAGATGAAGAGGAAAGAGTTAAATTAAATTCAACTAAAAGGCTCTCGTCTTGGTATTGTCTTTCTTTTGGACAAATACTGATGGAACATTTCATCTGTACTTATGCTACCAGGAAAAATCTATCTTGAAACCCAAAGCAAAAAAACGATTTAATTCCATGCTTTTATGCTATATTCATATCATACGAGCTGTATCATTTAGCTTTTATACTAACACCACAGAACTGTTTACTATTTTGTGTGGTATAAGGCTACGGTTTCATCTCCCCTACCACCACTCTCTCTCTCTTTATGTGTGTGTGTGTTTATGCGTGTGTGTGTCTGTGTTTCCTCTCCATCCCCCCATAAACCTTTGATGGAGTAGCACGCCACGCCGTGCCTACTCTGTATTAATGGCACCCATGCCAGATCTTTGGTAATAGTATGGGTGCGTGGGTGCAGGTTTTTTTGGGGCAGGGGAGTGTCTGTCACCTGCTGCCATTCAATGACATCCTTCTACTTGTTTATCACCCAAACAACCCTGGTCGGAAAGACAGGGTGGGACGAGGGGTGGTTGCAGATGGGTGTGAAATACGATGATGGCCGAAGCTGAACTTGCCTGTCGTTTCCTTGTTGTTGTGTAAAGTAAACATTGACGGATGTCTCTGACGGAGGGGTGGCTTGGCTCAACAGAACAGCACCATGGGGACGGAGATGGATTCGTTTTGATTTGGAAACACCTTTGATTCCATAAACTCGTATTTGTTGTTGGAATGGTTGGAAGTCTGAATGCGATTCATCGGAAGCAGGTCTGGTGAGGCTGTAGACCCCCTCAAAGGAAAACAAGAAAAAAGAAAAAGCGAAGAAAAAACCCGATACTCAAAAGGAGATTTTGCTTTAACCTTTCTACGTTCAAATCTGTACACAAAGAGCTCCACACTTCCAAAGGAAGCATGCCTCCTTCATGTGCCATGTTGGTTACTGCCAAAAGGCAGCCTTTTAAAAGCGTCAGGGCGTAGGGTTTTTTTGAACCGCTCCATGCTACATGTGTTTGATCATGTGCCGGTGGTTCTCTGGGCTCGTCGAGTGATAACGATGGGTAAAGGTGCCTGATGTCCTTGTCAGCTTAGAGATAATCAACGTATTGCTTCCGGTCAGAGTGCCTGTGTGCTTTGGCTACTTCCATGGTAACCGCTAATTAAATGAAAATGTCAAATGGGCGAGCATGTGCATGTGTAAGGGCACGTGCCTAAGTAAATGTAAATGAGTGTGTGCATGTGTGTGCATGCTTTTGTGTGTGTGTGTGTGTGTGTGTGTGTGTGTATGCGTGCACATGTGTGTGTGTGTGTGTGTGTGTGTGCTTGTCTAGTATTCCCTAACTCAAGGCTGTTGCATCTTCAGCACAATAAAGGATTTAACGAACACAGGCCGACCAAGCAACACCAGAAACAAATAATGAGACAGAAGGGCACTATGCATAAAGAATGTCTATTCTTTATCTTAAACAACATGGAGACACATTTAAGTGTGTTTCCTTTTCCACCCCAGGACCGTGTGACAGAAAAAGAATGTCACAAATGTCCATTACCTTAAGACGCATAACATAACTCCTGTGCTAGACATAGATCAATACACAACCACAACACTGTCGAGAAGCATATAACATGTTAAGTTGCGGTCGTTCCTGGAACAGGATGGTCAACACATGGTCATGTCAGTGGACAGCAGTGCGATTGCTCACTGGCCAACCGTTGCGAGATCAAAATCCTCTGATGTGAGTGAATGTTCCTTGTGCTTTATTGGCTATTTGTTGATACTCAAATCAATAAATGTGTCATCCAAGTGATATGTTATCACTGATACTTCTGCCTCAGCTGCCCCATCCATCACCTGTGTTCACACCAGGTGTGTGTGTGTCAGGTTTAATATTTTAGACGGCTGTATCATGAGAAGATTTGATTCTGTTTGTTAATCATGTAATTTATAGGAGATGCGTACGTTTGTCAATAAGAACAATAATAATAACTAAAATCTTTTTTTTTTTCATTAACTGCCCACACGTCTAACAATACATTAGACACGTGTCAAGGGTACATTTCCACGGATCATTTTGAGGTTTGAAAGCCATTGAAAAGACATGTACAGGTCGAGGCTAAATCTCCATTTTATGTAATTCATAAGGTAAAGGCAAGTTAGGCCTATACATCTTTGACCCATCAAACAGCCATTGTATTCACGCCTTTCCGACGACTTCATTGAAAATGTTTTTCTTGTTTTTTTGCCGTTCAGCTCTATTTACCTTCCTGTATTTCCAAGCTTGGTTAATGAGAAGAGTTTAACACAAAAACTTAGCTTATTTTTTATTGCAACCCTTGCCGCCCGTTCCCCCCGCCAGCCGCCTCTCTGCTGTGTCCTTTATTACACAGCTCTGTCACCACCACCCCCACCTCTTGCTCCTCTCCTCCTCCTCGCCGGCTTGTTGAAATGTGAAAGGTCAGAGCAGTGATCAGGCTGATAATTAGATGGCCCCAGGATGAGGCACTAGGTTGCCACGCCACCGAGCCCCCCTCAGACAGCACAGTCCGGCTGAGGTTGTACTCTCCCCCCCGTGTCTTTTTGTATGTATAAGAAGAGAAAGAGGAATAGAGGGAGGGCAGTGCGCTGGCTCATTGTCTCCTTAATCCACCGTGAGTGGTTGTAAGCCTATTAGTGTCTCCTTTAGGACCCAGGGACCCCTCTCTGGGGTTCACGGTGCTCAGAGGAGGTGCTGGGGGAGGGTGCAGGGCTGCCATGTGTAGTTTTAGTTTTAGGTTGTTTTGGAGCGAGTAGATCACAATTGTAATTGTTTCATTTTGAGTTTTTGTGTGTCTGAATGTATGTTAGTTGTTGGTATATATGTGTGTGTGTGTGTGTGTGTGTGTGTGTGTGTGTGTGTGTGTGTGTGTGCGTGCGTGCTTGTGTGTGTGAACACTCAATGTAAATTGTAACTTCCATTAGCTATTCTATTTTTCGCTCATGGATTGAATGTTCTCGTATAAACAGCATATCCCTCATTGTTCCCACTATCCTAACGTCTTAAGCCATAACCTACAAAGTAGCACTTCCACAACAGTAACACATTGTTGCATAAACTAATATCTATTTTAAAGACAGGAGGAGAGATTCCACTTTGACTTTATTTCTTCAGCAAGGATTTTACCTTTCACTGATGCCAGAGAAAAAGTGAGATGTGAAAGAAAAAAAAAACGGATGGAAAGCGAGCATTGTTTTGTCTTGCCGCTGCGGTAATGACAGTCTGGCGTCCAAGGCGATATCGAGGATGATTAAAAATGCATTGTCACGCAGCAATTTGAGCTTCACAGTTGATGAAACTCATGAATAACTAAATTAATATTACCTATAATGTTGCCTGCTCAGGCATAATATTGTAGGAGCAAGCTGAGAAGTTCTATGCTGCTCCAGTTAACCTTATTACGGAGACCGGTCTCCTCGCTGTCTCGTGCTCTCTCTTTATGTCTTTTTCGTCTTCATTCAGGCGTCTTTTAAAAGCTACAACAGGGATGCTCTATCTTCCCGATGCTTCTGTAATAGGCTCCTGTTTGCATCTTTATAGTATCCTTTAAATCACTGTGGAGATTGTTGGGTTCGTTGTGAAACCTTTCAAGGTCTTGGAAAATGAAAAATAAGGCTGAACAGAATGGCTAGAAGACTTTAATCTGGATCTGTTGCGTGAGCTTAACTCCCACCCCCGACTAAACGCATTTCTACAAGGAAGGTAAACCCCCATCGGATGCATGTGTCCCCTTTCTCTGTACTCATCTTACGACCCAAACCCATTGGCCCCTTCTCTCACTGTGTTCATTAAACTGGGACCCCCACAGAGAAGGAGCACCCTACCCCTCCCTCTCCTACACTCTCCCATACTGGCTTTATCTGAAGGCTTCTTCGAGCCACCATTAGCTCGGCCTTGTCCGGTTGGTAGAGATGTGGCAACATCATATAGTTAGGCGTGAATACATGTGTCTGTGTGTGCGTGTGTGTTTCTGTATTTCTATTGATCACCTCGTTGGTTCAGAGGTTTCTTATCGGAAAAAAGTGAGAACTGTCTGAAAGAGAATTTTGTTTTTCCAGCTGCAGTTTCAAAGGATAAAAACACAAACAGATAAAGTGCCTCTTCCCCCTCTCCCAAAACCCTCGTAATGCAGCTTTTTTTTAGGTCAAATGGTGACCCACGTGATAGTGCGCCCTGCTTGGCCACATTCCTGTCACAATCAGCGAACCGCCAACCTCTTCCTGGCAACCTTTTGAATGTAATGTATTAATAAAGGGGCTGAGAAAAGCAAATACATTGGCTTATCCACATCAAGTGTGATTATGCATTTCAGTCATTTTGTGAATTTTAGTGTAATAATAAAGTTAAAGTATGTATCAGTGATGGTCGTCTTTGTGATTTGCAGCCAGTGCAACCAACCAAAATATCACCGCTATTCTCCGCTAGGCTTCAGTTTTATATGGAGTGGTCATAGTATGCTTTGGTAATGTACAAATGTAACCATGCTGTTCTCTTATTGCATGAGGTTAGACGTCACCCGTTGGAACGGACAGTACAGTAATCTGGAGGGAAATATGTAGCTAGTTTGTTGTAATAACCCTTGTTGTATAACCATTTGGCAGTACGCCTCTCGCTCTTCTCTGAAATCATAATTTTGTTTCATCTCTAATAATTGACCTCTGGTGTTCCATGGAATCTGACCAGATTTCACTGTATTTCTGTCTTTACAACCCATTCTGCAACATTATTTATTCATTGAGCAAGAAGGGAGGAATTTAATATAAATAGCTGGCAAGGCGATACAATACTATTAACAATTAAAAGTATAACTATTAAAACCATCATTCTCTCTCTCTCTCTCTCTCTCTCTCTCTCTCTCTCTCACACACACACACACACACACACAGTGGATGTGTGTCATAACTCAAATAGCGTTCGAGAACTATCTATCTGACCCCAGTACATGTGATTCTGTTAAATACAATAACGTAAGTGGAGTTTAAAGCAGTGGGCCTGTAGAATTAAACATGGCCTCATGCAAGCAGCAATGAATTTAAAGATATGGAAGCTATTGCAATTGTCCTGAATTCATTTGTATTGATGAATAAATAAATTCATATTCCATAGTATATTGGTTTTCCATCCATATTTTTATATATTCCTGTTTTATTTCATGTAAGTGACTGGGTAACAACAAAGACAAGTCCAGGTGAGGGGTCCTCAACCATTTTTGGCGAAGGTTAATGTCCTAATGTCCATTTTTGGCGAAGGTTAATGTTTAGTGCAGTTGTAAGCTATGGATCAGAGAGAAGTGGAATCAAAAGGGTTTACAACATTTTATTATATTTACTGAGTGTTTGTGTTCTTTTAGGAAGGCTAGTGTAGGCTATATCGGTTGGGACATGTAAGGCAATATTAAACACAGCAAAGTACTAAATGGAATAGAATCATGCACTTCACACAACACAGCAGTGAAACACAGTATCCCAAAATGACACACAGAAGCCCCTCAAGTGAAATGCAAACTTAAAACCTACCTTTTTACTCTCTCATTTAGTGTCCCTCTGCTCTCATGACAGCTAAATCCACCTGTTAGTCAGCACTAGCCTACCCCTGCTGCTGATAGGTACTAGACTAGAGGTCTCCTACATGTTGCTCACCCTGGCCCATCTAACCATAATGCTGTTTCTGTTTTAGTGTGTTGCTGTGATCATGACTGGATGCCTGGCCACACCACCTGAAGGCTACCAGCTTGCTCACCAGCCAGCACCTCATCACCATGGACAATACACATTTTTAAAATTGTACTTAAAATGTTTGCTTGTAATGCTACTATGTATGTCTATTATGGCACCCATTGCACCCATTTCACCCTCCCTGGAGGGAGGGATCCCCCACTCTGTGGTCCTTCTCAAAGTTTCTTCCTTTATAATTAAGGGAGTTTTTTCTTGCCCTTTTGAGGGTTAGGGGGTGTCATAAATATATGGCCTGTAAAGCCCTTTGAGACTAACTTTGATTAAGGGCTATACTAATAAAATGGACTTGACTTGACTCAGCAAACAACAATGAATGACTAACAATAACAGAGAAACAAAGGGGTTTCAACACGTTACCACAACCGGATGGCACACCTCCAACCACAGACCAGATCATGCCTTCGTTTAAAAGCCCGATCCAACGGAAGTCAGATGATATTTTTCGAACGTCTTCTGTAAGGCGTCTGCACAAAGGAGGTTAGGGTGGGACATAGCTTTTCAAAAAGTGGGAGGGTTTGTTGCCGTGGCTAGGGTCAGTTTAACGCCGGTGCAGGCATGTGTCATAAATATGTAATACAGCCGTATACCAGAAGTACGCACAAATAGATAGCATAAATAATACCTACATTGAATAAATTTGTTTTTGGTCTGTAGGCCTATCATCAGGTATTGAAGTGATTGAAGTGAACTATAGGTAATCAATCTGGACCTAACAGAGATCATTTTTCATTTTAAAGCTGCCATCTCCACCAATGGTGAATTGCAATCAATCAGCTTGTTCGAGGATCCAGGTGTACCAACACAGAAGGGTAGAAAAGGAAGCCTCTAGTTTACAATGATCAGTTTATATTGGGAAATATAAATAATATAATTCATATGAATATAAACATTTACACGCCCTTTCAGGTATGTCTTAGCTATTCTTAGCAGGCTATGTAAGACAAGCGAATGACAACTAAAATGTAATGTTTGCTTTTTTTTTCCTTCTACCGATTTTTGATATTTTAATGGTCTCCAAGTTGCCTAACAAAAGCCTACAAAAGAAAAAACTGGTTATAAAAGCGTTCTGTGGATCAAAATACGGCTATTTTCATTCCCTGCAACAGTAGACTAAATGTGACCATAGGCCATTTTATATGCTCCCCTATAGGTTATAATATTGGGTTAGGTGAAAAGGCTATACGTTACAATGTGATGTGGTTATTTATTCATAATAATCAGCAATAGTCTATGCCGAAGGATGATGGCTGGTTGGTTGGGGTGATGGCTTTGGGACTTGCTGTTTTTGCCCGGCATTGTTGCTGATTACAGTCAGTGTGGTGAATGTTGCTCTCTGTTGCTTAAAACATGTAGCGTGAGGTCACTTGCGTGATGCGTGGAGTATGTCAATATGCATGTGGTTGTAACAGTAGATATTAGGGTGCAAACGTGTAGAATAATCCAATAAACGAATAAACGATTACAAAATATTGTAATCGAAAATTGTTTTGTAGTCATTTTTCCGACATCTTATACATACATTTTGTATTATGTTAATATGTATTTTGGCCAAGTTTTGAAGCAGGAAATAGTCCAAGATAAAGCCTTGGCTGTTGCATATTGTTGTTGAGACTAAAATAGGTTTGTTTGCCAACGTTTAGTAGCTGGCCCGGGTAGGCGGAGTTCCCCAGGTGGTCATA
>OOFB01027171.1:18609-31499 GCA_900323305.1 Trachyrincus murrayi
TGCATTGCCCCCCTCTAATATGCCCCTCTGTGTCACATCAGTGTGAATTTTTTAACAATGCGGAACCAACAAAAAAAAAAAAAAAAGTGCTGGGACCCCGAAGACACTTGTCCAGCCTGGGAGCTACTGTTAGTCAACCACTCATATCCATTTTTAATGAGCTCTCAGCCATGATATAGTGTAATTTCACCACTAGGACCTAGTGATGCTATTTCACTGTTAATGAGAAACGACACAGCGGCAACCAAACTCTTCCCGATTGGAACATTTGTGAAAAACAAAAAACAGATTTATGACAAGCACGCAGGCGTGTTCATCTTGTTGTGGTTTTTGTGCTCCAGTAATGGCTTGAAACAGCCTTTTTGCTTATGATATGCTTAAGCACAGATGAACCACTGATTGTCACTGTTACGAATAGAAATCATTTGGACTAAGTAGAGGGGAAAATGCTCCATCAACCAGTCTGATCTAATGAGCCTATTGCCTAAACCCATACAATTCCCTTGGCTTGGTGTTTTACTCAAACATGTCTGGCAAGCGAGGAAAGTGAGGTTTTAGGGAGCTTTCACACCTAACTTATTTGGTCCATTTTAATCAAACTTTGGAGAATGTCTCCCATTAGTTTGATATGCTTGGGAAGGTGAGAATACACATTCCAACTGGTGTGCACCAGAGTTTGAATTGCATCTCCAAGCGAATCTGTGTTAAGCGTAGGCCTACAACCTACAACCAGCATATACATTTAAGACACAAAATAATTTAAACAAATGTAAAGACATTGGAGAGCTGCTCGGATCTATGCAAATAATACATACTGGTAAAGAATGGCCTTATATTATATATCTTACAAGATGTCCACTGTTATGCTATTTTCTGGGACACCAGTTCAGAGTCACATGCATGCACTTACACAACATTCAAATCCAGGGGAAATGCAGCCCAAATTAGCGTAATCTGGATATCTGTCTTTGGAGGTGGAGACGCAATCAATCCCAAATGATTCCTTGGCCTCCTCTGGAAGCCCACATTGCAGCAGTACTACCTGGCTGCCTGTCCAACCAATGAGGTGTAGAACTCAGCCCAATTTATTTGTGTAATGTTGAGTTTCCTGTGCTGTCAGAGCAACAACTTCTGGAAGCTTCACTGATAATAATGAGAATGTTGTTGAGCTAGTGGTCCCCAGAAAACATAAATGACCCTTTTTCACAACTGTGCTATTTATAACTAAGGGAAGGCAGGGTTATGGCTATCTATTAAAGTATGTTATTGCCTCTACAGTTTTGAGAGTGTTGAGGTCTAGGTTGTTGACAGCACAACAACAGATGTAGGATGGTGGTAAGAGATCAATGGGCTGCAGCCATTGGTTTACAGAAGAAGAGTACACAGAATCTTGAGGAGAGTTGGAATCATAGGAGAAAACTAGAAGACGTCTTAAATTATGCTAAACTATAACACTGAAAAAAGCCAGAAATGCATATTCCTCTAGCATCAATTGGACTTCTGCAAGAGTGTGATACTTGATATGCTCTCATATAAGTATTTTTTTCTTTTACCAAAAAATGCAATTTATTGTATTTCATTTATCAGGTTTAATTATGTTTTTGAGTGCTACCAATCCTCATGTTGGGAACGATTTACCGGTGTTTGTGTCAGGAAAAATATTAGTCAATCAGCTTTTTTTCTTCGCTGTCTTCGTGTAGCACTAGCCTAGGCAGAAATCTAATTGTAGGTGGGCCTAGAAAAAATCTGATGGGCCTAGCCCATCTAATACCAATCATACTTAATAGCACACCAGTGCTATTAACTGCCAACAGTTTAATCATCGGGTAATGTTACACCAAGACGACCAGTAAAAAGCCATATCACACAACTGCATCACATAGCCTGGCACAGCGGCCCCATATCCCTAACCACACACACACACCCACACACAAACACACACACACACACACACACACATCATACAAGCGGTATCGGCAGCAACGGCAGCATAAAATTCAACTGCAACCAAAACTAAAAGCCAATAAGCAGTACCATTGAAATATTTATACTATAGTTAGAAATTGTAAATTAGTCTACCTTTGAACTGAAATTATTTCATTATAGTCCAATGAAGTCAGTCAGTTCTCTTTCAAAGGAGAACAGGGACAATGAATGCAGCTAGCTAGTAGGGATGCAAGAAATACCTAACAAATACATGATCTCAAACAGTAGGCCTCGTTGAGATTTAACCTGTAGTTGAACCTGTATTTTATAAAGTCTATGTGCATTACATTCACTACTGTTGTAGAGCTAGCAGGATACACTTCTAAACAGCGATTTTAATGTTATATCCATTGGGGACATTTTGAAACGTGAGACGTGTCTGGTTTAATTGCGTTTTAGTTAGGCTACTGGGCAGGGCAGGGTACTTTGTAATTCGCATATTGTGTAGAAATATTGACCAAACGATGGCTCTATTGAGAGGAATGCCGCTGCCTGAAGGCTTCGCTTGGAGGCCCCGTCTCCTGGGCAGGTATACACCGCTAGACACACGGGACTCATACCGTCTCCTGGGCAGGTATACACCGCTAGACACACGGGACTCATACCGTCTCCTGGGCAGGTATACACCGCTAGACACACGGAACTCATACCGTCTCCTCGGCAGGTATACACCGCTAGACACACGGGACGTATACCGGTGATCACGTCTTTAGTTCCAGCGTCAGATCGCTGTAATTCCGAGTGTAAATATCTGTTGAATATCTTCAAACTATTGAGATGTGTGATTATTATAATACACCTCAGTAGGGCTGAGCAGCTATAAATTTCACTTTCAGTTTTGATGTCGGGCGGTCATTATTATAAAACTTGTTGCGTGGAGAACTCCACCTACGTGGGCCAGCTACTAAACGTTGGTGAACGAACCTATTTTATTCTCAACAACAATATGCAACGCGAAGGCTTTATTTTGGACTATTTAATTATATATCCTTCTTCAAAACTTTGCCAAAATACATATCAACATAATATAAAATATATTTAAGGTGTCGGAAAAATGACTACAAAACGATTTTCCATTAACGATTACTTAAATTACAATATTTAAGTAATCGTTAATGGTACACTCGAGTACACATTTTCACCCCTACTAGCTAGCGAGTGAAAAGGAAGGGGTTGGCATTTCCAAAATGTACTGCCACAAAACATCTGACCTATCATCAAGTGGAAAAGACGAAACAACATTTGTTGTATTATTTATTTGTCACATAATTGAAGCAGTATGCATGACAGCTACTAGTCCCCATGTGTGCTTCTCAAAAATTAAGCCTTCTGATTGGGTGGGCCTGAATGCCAAGTGGGTTGGCGCAGGCCCACCTAGGACCACCTATGGCTACGCACCTGCCATGTAGAAAATGACTTCCCTGCTGCCTTCAGAATCTGTACGAGTAGTTTGATAGCGAGTCTCCTCGCTATCAAAGTGAAAGGGAGCATCATTTAGGACTGATGGACTAATCAGCCAATCAAAATTTGTATCTAGTGGGAGTATTCTTTCAAACTTTTGACGTGTCACCATAGTTGCCTTCACTATTGCCACGGTATGTGCACTAGCTTTCAGTATGTGTACTAGCTTTCGGCTTGTTAATGTTAATGTGACCAGGCGAAGACAGTAGCTATTGCTTTAAGTTAGCTCGGTATTGGACCTATAACTCACTTGTAGTAAAGAAAACAGCTATATGACATGTCATTGCCCGTTTCACGATGAAGTAATGGAGGATGGACTTCATCTTCAAATAGAAACACTACTTATGAGTTAATTCTATTTTTTCACAGTAGCTTGCTTGTGTGATTGAAATACTTTTTTTAGGACCACCCCAAACACACCCCAAAATTTTGTTGTTGAGGCTTTCAGGGGGTCCCCCGAGACCCCCCCATATTTCGCACCCTGCCTAATTCTATGATAATAATTATAATAACAGTAATACTACTAAATAATACTGATAATGAAATTATAGGCTGATAATGCTAATAATAAACTAATATAATACAAACCTTACTTGTATATCAAGCTTTTATTAAAGGAATGTTCCACCGGCACAGCCACGTCTTTAGTGCCATCATAGTGTGAGCATAGTGTCCCAAGCTGTCGAACTGTACCCACAAACCAAACAAAAACGCTCAGAATAAACTACAGACGTGAGTTGTATAATATTGTCAATTTACAACAACGTCCATGGTGCATTGCACAGCAAGCGTGAGTAGAGTCGGACATTACGGGAACTTGTTTACATCTGGGCGAGAGACAGATACAATCTTGGCTACTTTTGTTTAGAGTTTTGTATTTTATATTTCTCGACCTGTGGACTATGTGGATAACATCATGCCGTCATACAGGATATCGGTTTGCTATAGCGGCTGCCGTCACATTTCACACGTAACTATTGAGCGTTGTAAAACAGTGGTTAGCTGTCCAACATATGACATAAAAGTATATGCATGTCCGTATTTGCATTTCACTAATAATAGTCTTTAAAATACATTTGCTGGCCTCCTTCAATCCTGTCCGCTTTACTATAACATATCCATGGTCTGTAACAGTTGACAGAGATTGTGCCAGGTCCCGCTTCCACATCAGCCGGTGGGTTTGTATCGTATCATGGACTGGCCTGTACCGTCTTCTGTAGCTGCTGTAGACATTGTATTCCTGGTCTTCAGGGTATAAATGCCAGACCGTAATCTTTGTGAGCCTGCTGTGGTTCGGTTTCGCTAATACTACATGAGTAAACTCTGACAATGGTAGTTTTGTAACAGCAATACTGCATAAACCATCGCCATAAACCTATTTGCAAACTTCCGTGCTGCATGTAGGCTATACTTTAATTATTAACAGTTTATTTCAATGGCTCCTATTTTGAAGAGGAGTTGTCATTGTCCCTGAGCATTTTTTTAATCAATGTGTTGTTTGTGTTGTTTCCACCGTGTCCTTTCCCTGCTCCGTAGTTTGTCACAATAATGACAATGGAAAACAAAAACATGAACTGTAAGATAAAAGTATTCATTCTGCATGTTCACTGTGTAGTCAGATGGCAAATGTGTCAGGCTGCAGACATACACCGAGGGAGTGAGCAAGTGTTTTTGCACAGAGAACAGCAGGAGGAGTGGAGCCAAACGGAAAGAAAAAACATAGACCAAAAAACAGAGGGACAGATATGGACGTAAAGACGGAGGGAGAGAATGAAATGGAAACATTTAAGACACGATGAGAGCTATAACACAGAGAGCGGAGCTATAGAGAGACAGGAGAATAAGAGACGGATGCGGGGAGGGGGTGTGGGGGTAGACTCAAAGACAAAGAGCGTCTCTGAGCATGAAGAGTGGCTTGACGGACGGGGGACAGGAACGAGAGAGGGGACAAAGGGAGAACCGGGGGAGAAAAGATAGAGGGGGGAGGGGGGGCAGTGGAGGGCTTTATTAAGACGTCTCCAGTCTGTGTCCTCTCCCTACAGACCCACTCACACCTCTGGTAAGCCTCCCCTCTCCCTTCTCCTTCTGTTGTTTATTACAAAGGCTGGGCTGTGGGGCTGTCAGAATCCTCTGTGCCCCACCCTCCACGCACACACACACACACACACACACACGATGACACACACTGACACACACACTGACACACACGCAAACAAACACACACACTGTTTGATGTGTGTTTCCATGCACATTCACTGGTTTATAGCTTTTTTTGGGTGTTCTGAACATGCACATATTAGGGCATACAAAAGTGTGTGTGTGTGTGTGTGTGTGTGTGTGTGTGTGTGTGAGAGAGAGAGAGAGAGAGAGAGAGCAGAGAGCATAAGAGATATTGGGCATGTACTTTCTACTCTCTTATTGTGTACATAGACATATTTATTGTAGTTTTGTTATTTTCAATGTTTACTACTGTCCTGTACTTGTTGCTGTGGCACCCACATGTCCTGTCTAGGATCAATAAAGTACTATCATGTCTTCAAGAGGACTTTGTATTAGTGGTAAATGAAACATGGTTGTTCATAAATTACATTAGTAAAAATGTGTTGTATATATGTTTCAGGTATTATAATATGGCTCAATTAATACATGAATATTGGATGTTAAAAATGTATTGAATGAATCTCACTGATTCAATTTCCCTTTGTAGATAAATAAAGTACTCTATCTATCTATCTATCTATCAATCTGATTCATTAGGAAACATTTTTATTCATAATTGGCCAATTATCTAATGAACTTAATGTCCAGCATTTGATTCACTGTTTAGTTAGATATTTCTCATGTATATTCTATGTGCATTTTTACATGCATATTTCTGTATGCATTTCATATGTCTATTCCTATTTTGTGTTTCTATTTTTACTTCTATTTTATTGTTCACTTACCAATGCGCAGGTACGAGACATGATCTTTATTACCTTGGTAACATCTCCTCGTTAAAGGGGACATCTGATCTCCACGGGTGGGTTCTATGAGTGAAGTTGAAGTTTCTCTTACTTACTTTGATATCGAGTGTTGGAAAATAGAGCATCTATTGCCTGGAGACGGGGTCTCTCATGCAGCGGCTTCACCTGCATCAGCGAACAAATGGCGACAAGAGGTTGACAAACCTCTTCCAATATTACCCCATCTTCAAACTTTTGTCACGTAGCCGTAACGAAGGTCAGCTGCTATCCGCTTCCATGGAAACACAGAGAAAACACGACACGCCCCTCCCCCACCTCAACAATGTATTTACCCACATTGAAAGTAAAGCACGGCTGTGATTAGTGCTCGCCGCTAAGCCCTCGTGGCTTCACCTTGAGCTAATTAAGTTTGTTTACAAGGTATATTAAGTGAAGGAGGCACGTAGGCGTAAGTGACCTTCACAAAGTATCGAGATGAAGAGCGCTTCTTCGCTCGCTATTGTGCGAGGCGTGATCGTTGGTGTTGAATGAGATGATTTGAGCGAGCTAGTGGGAGTAGCGGGATCTATTTAAGTGCATATACCCCTGCCATCAGAGCCTACGGGGCTTAATGAATCTGTCAATGTGACGCTCCCTTAAGAGTAGGCGTCACACCGAAGTCTGTATGATGAAACTAAATAACACGCAGCACGGCCAAACTTTCGTCGCCGTCTTCGCCATTTCTTTTTTCCCGTGGTCGAGAAATGACACGAAGCGTTGAGAAACTGAACAAATGAAGTGGCTTTAAGAAGAACTGCTGTAAATGAAGAGGTTCCAGATGAGCCGCGCGAGGGGCGCTTGGACACAAACGTTTGGCTGAAACTGGTTTTTGGGGCATTCTGTAATAGATAGTGTAGTAATAATAAAAGAGTTGATTTCAGTTGTTTTGTTTTTGCTTTCAATAGTGCAGAAAATAAGGGCTAGCCTATAGTACAGCCTAGTGTGTACTTACACAAATGTTGCTGGAATTATGGCGAGAGTAAGAACTACAATGTAGCGGCTCAAATAGAAAAAACATTTTATTCAACAAAAGTATTAACTTTAAATTCATAATAAAAATGTGTTATTACTTTCACGCTTTAGATATTCCCCATTCTTTTGTATTCAACCTCTTGATTGAACTAAATGGTTTGCCCTAAAGGAGTCACAGTTCTCAACAACAGCACCTGCATCCTCAATGTGTCCAAGGCCTTGTGGTTGTCGAGGTGTAGTGTAGTGTGTGAGCCGCCTTCCTCACTCATCTTCATTTGGGTCACTTAGCAAGGCACTTAGTCACCTCACCCTTCCACATCATCTCTGCAACACCTAAGCCATGAGGGAGCGCTTGTTTTATTTTCAGGACCGGCTGTCAGAGATAATGACGATAAAGATGATGAAGACAATGACGATGATGATGATGATGATGATGCATGTGTGTTGGTCAGGGGTCTTCGCCAAAGTCCTAATGTTCAACACCTGTTTGTTATTTGCAAACTCATCATCTCTCCATAAAAACACAATGTGTATGCATACATGAAGTCTGAGCCCAGTGAGCAATGGCACGTCTAAGACGAATCTCGCTGAATCTTTGAGGAAAAAAGAAAAGAAAAATAAGGCCGATGGCTGAAATGATTGTGTAGCAGCCAGACGAGACTAGATAGATACTTGACTTATATAGAAGAAGACAATTCAGTGAGTGTTTTACCCATTTCATTCAACGAACTGTAACATATTTGGTTGATAAAAATGCTTCACGACTCATGTATAACTGCTTGCCCATGCAAATGGTTACCAAGCATCAATGGTTATTTATTCAACCAATGCATTTCTCCTCATCATGAAGTGTTAGCTATCATTTCAATGACAGCTCCACTCATAGTATTGCCTCCACCAAAGCTGACAACAGCAATTGTCTGAAATTGAAAACTAAATCACTGGCATTACATTCCTGTTGTAAATAAGCTCTTCAGGGGTTAGCTTTTCTATGAGGGTTAGTGTCAGGGCTAACCCTCTATTTTTGTACTTCACAGTAAAGTGAAGTACAGTCTCACTTGCACTTCTCAAACTTTCACACCAAAAGAGCATAGCTTAGACCAGTAGTTCTCAACTGGTCCAGCCTCAGGACCACATGTGTCATTAGACCAGTGGTTCTCAACTGGTCCAGCCTCAGGACCCACATGTGTCATTAGACCAGTGGTTCTCAACTGGTCCAGCCTCAGGACCCACATGTGTCATTAGACCAGTAGTTCTCAACTGGTCCAGCCTCAGGACCCACATGTGTCATTAGTCATTAAGTCACAACCCAAAAAAAAAAGTATTTCCCAATATTGCAGTAATCAACAATGCCTTCATGTACTGTTAAAAACATTGAGCGAACAAAAAGCTGCAACAATTGGGGCTAAACTCAATGAAATAGTAAGCCATTGAAAAATGAATTAACATTGAAACATTAGTTAATTCATGGGCTTCTTTTTGGTTTGGCATATGCTCTGCGACCCACTTATGGGTCGCGACCCACCAGTTGAGAATCACTGGCTTAGAGTATAGAGTTCATAGTCCACGCAAGACAGAGCATTTACAACTATCCTGATGGAGAGCAGGCCTCTGTCTCCTTCTCCTGGGTCGCATCGCACTCTTACTCATCCACATAATGAGGATGAGGATGAGGAGCTGCCTGCCTGTCCAATGAGACTCATTGATTTGATATACTGTGGTCACAGCTTGATTGGCTGATCGTTATCCTCATCTCCGGCCGATTTACTTTAGTTGCACCTTGTCGGTTTATAATGGAATCTTAACCAAAACAGTTTGTTTGTCGCCATATCCTCCACACCGCCTCCTTCTCCCTGCTTTCTCTTTCCCCTTCCCCGCTACACACCACCACTACCATCACTACACACCACCACTACTAACCTTCCCCCCGCCCATCCATCCACCACATTCACTCAAGTTCCGTCGTCACCGAATAGGAATCCGACGACTCTGGCGGTCACTTGTGCTTTCCGTCTCCTCTCTCCGATGGACAGGCTTACGCTGTTATGTGATTAGGAACACATACAACATCTTATCTAGCCTATTATGGACTAGAGGTAAACCATTTTTCTTAATTATATAAGAAAGCTGCTGTCTGTAGCCCTGCCAGAAATGTGGACCGTAGTCGGAGGGAAAAAAGGTGAAATGAAGTAAGCGGCAAGTTCCACAGGTGTTGTTGAAAGGGAAGGACCATATGTTATGATTAGCAATTAGTCCGCAAGGTTAATGAATACAAGGGAAAGTTATTAAAGTTATTAAGTAATTAAATAAGGGCAATAATTGGCAACAAAATAGACTAATTCAGTAGGCTGATATTTCTCATAGGCCTAACTGTGAATCTTGTGTTGGTGGGTGGGAGGTTAGTTTGTGTGTTAAAGTGAGTGTTTGAGAGAGCTTACAGAAAGGTGACTTGTATGTTAGCGTGGTAACGTGCTGCAATGCTCCCAGTTTAACGCTGCAGCTGTGTGCGTATAAAGTGCTGTTTGGTTTTGAACCGGCTCTGTCTTATGTGTGCAATGTCTCACTACCCATACTGCTTGTCCTGGGAAAACACGTGTAATGCAAAAAACATCAGTCATTGCAGTTAAAAGAATCAAATTGTATTTTTTTACGAGGATAATATTATATGGCTCTCCATCACAGAGGGTGGTGCTTGTTTTTTGACACTTCACAAGCTCCTTGTTCGTATTAAATCAAATGCAATATGTAGCTGGAAAATGATATAAACAATAAAATCCATATATTGCTTCAAATCCCTTTTTTTTTTTTTACATTTTGCAAATGTGTATTGTTGAGGCATTGTTGCTCACACAATGCTAAAAACGTCATTAAAATGTGTTGTCTAAACTAGGGTTTAATAATGTTTAGACTGACTAGCGGTTATTGAATACATTATGTCAATGTAGGGAATGGTCATGGGTAGCAAAGGTGCCTACTCAAATACAAAAAAAATGGAGGAAGATTTCTCTTTGATTTTAAGAGGAAGGAAAATGGACGGAAAGAGGATGCTAGGATGCTAAGCAAACACGCCAGGCGAGGGGAAGAAGGCAAACAAGAAGCAGACTCAGCAGTAATGTCTTGGCCATGGGTTCGCTTGGTGGGCCGGCCGTGGAACCCAATGGAAGAAAAAAACCTTTTCACTGCAGATCGTGTTTGACTGATGGAACCTTTTTGCTGACTTTCCAATGTGTGTGTGTGTGTGTGTGTGTGTCTGGGGGAGGGGGGAGGGGGGGTCAGATCAATCCAGACATATAATATTGTGGCTGGGTGGTACAAATACACACACATATCCACATTTCTTTCCCACATACACATCGTGCACAGGTGTCCACACAACTAGAAATCCCACACATACTGTTATGTACCCTCTTACTGTTGTGTCGAATCAGGCTGTCTTGGGGAAGTGATTTACCCTCCACCACTAACATCCATCACATCCTACTGCGTGTTCTTGACTGTAACCATTATGCCGTGCATAATGTTCACCCTGTGTGCCACAACGTGTGTGAGTATGTAGTATATCTTTGCCTCTGTCCGTGCCCATGTGTTGGTCCTATGGTCATTCCTGTATCAGATGATGCTGAGATATGTGTTGCATGGGGAACTGTGGCTGTTTGCCTGCAAGTGTGGGAGCATACATGTGTGACTGTTTGAATATTAGCAAGCCATTCATCACCAGTGTGTCGGCATCATTTCTAAGTTTCCGTCGCTGAGCTTTATTCCTCTGCTTTTGTCTCGTTTGAAACCCGCTGGCGTGCCGCATGACAGACTGTACGGAGCACAGCAGATCTGCACCTCCACTCCGTGTGTTCACTGAGGTCCCCAATTTGATTGTTCAATGTTTAATGTTCACTCTTATACACATTTATACCAAAGGAGACCACCATTAAGACTCATTACATGTCCCTTATCTTAACTTTCCTTGTCTTAGTGTGTGTTTGTATGATATGATTCCATGCCATTGTTTCATGATCGTTGGAAAAGAATAAAATAAAAAAGAAAGCTTGTGGCACTGACATGGGGAGTTAGAAACGTTCTCTGCTGTCAGTAACTGTGGATATCCATGGTCATTCAGACATGGATGGTACATTGGCAGCAGCATGTCCTTTGTCAAATGTTGACAGACACACATCCAATCATTTTCTATGGGTTTATATTTTGATCCCCACATCCAAAAACAGGAGATTATTAGTGATTGAGTTGTGGACAATACAAAGATGATGACATCAGCCTTCTGTGCCAGGATGTTTACTTAACAATGTTTACTTAACGTTTATTCAAAAATAAATCTAAAGTAAAGTAAAGCCTAACCCTTTTGTACATTATTACAATAAAATAAAGTCTTTCATTGATTTCATATTATTATTAGATCATATTTTCATATATAATTCCATATGGCTATTAATGATAGCCATATGGCTATCATTAATTAGAACTGCCCCCCCCCCACACACACACACACACACACACACACAAACAGACTCCCCCTCGGGGTATTCAGGATGTAAATCTTACCTTTCCCCATGATGTGTACTTTAATGTCCCGGCTGATAAATGCAGGCCCTTCGTCTTTGCCAGAATCCATCCCCTTATAAAGATAAATAGTTGTGAATGGGGAAAACAGGGGGAAGGGGTATGACAGGATAGTGAATGGATGAGTATATGCGTTTGTGTGTGTGTGTGTGTGTGTGTGTGTGTGTGTGTGTGTGTGTGTGTGCGTGTGTGTGTGTGTCACGGCCCTGCTACCAGTATATCATGCTTGTAGTTGCACTGTTTGTGTTTCTGTCTTGTCTGTTTCCTTGTTGCAGGAGTGCTGTTCTGTCTTGTCTGTTTCTATGTTGCAGGAGTGCTGTTCTGTCTTGTCTGTTTCTATGTTGCAGGAGTGCTGTTCTGTCTTGTCTGTTTCTATGTTGCCGTGCCAGTGGGGGAGTGGCAGCAGGAGCCTTGATTGGCTGTCCACGGAAGCACACCTGGGGACAGGCCTATAAAAGCCCATGAGGCCTCTGGGCTCAATCTCTCTCTGGCAACCCATGGACACTGTTCCCTCTTAGTTCTAGTCTTTCTTTTGTGTTTTGTTCCTTCAATGACATGGTTCACTCATCCCACCCAACACCCCACCACTCACACTGATGCCACTGACCGTCACACTCTACCTCTTATGTATTAAGTGTTAAGTATTTATAAGTTATTGGTGTTGTAATAAATATTGTTTAACCGTTCTCTCCCGTGTTTTGGTCCACTCTTTGTCAAGGCCTAGAGCCATGACAGTGTGTGTGAGAGAGAGAGCGAGAGAGAGAGAAAGAGAGAGAGAGAGAGAGAGAGAGAGAGAGAGAGAGAGAGAGAGAGAGAGAGAGAGAGACACAGGGAGACAGAGAGAGAGACAGGGAGACAGAGAGAGAGACACACACACACAAACAGAGAGAGAGA
>OOFB01027178.1:18748-28828 GCA_900323305.1 Trachyrincus murrayi
AACGAGAGCTAAATTTATCAAAACGGACGGAGAGAGAGAGAGAGGGAGAGAGAGAGAGAGAGAGAGAGAGAGAGAAAAAGGGGGGGGGGGGGGGGGGGGGGGGGGGGGGGGCCCGCAGGGGGGGGGGGGGGGGGGGGGGGGGGGGGGGGGGGTTTGGGCGGGGGGGGGGGGGGGGGGGGGGGGGGGGTATGACGCCTTGCCTCTGTGTGTTCCTGATGAGTTGAAGTAAGTCCGCCTAATCTGCTGATATGAATAAGATGGACTTGTTAACACCGGTTCTATGTTGGTGTCCTTGTATTGCCATTTACTATTTAGTAATTTAGCATGCACTTTTATCCAAAGGCCCCTCTACCCTACCATAACCCTACTAACCCTAACCACACACTGCTACTAGGACCCTCTACCCTACCATAACCCTAACCCTAACCACACACTGCTACTAGGCCTCTCTACCCTAACCCTACTAACCCTATCCACACACTGCTACTAGGCCTCTCTACCCTAACCCTACTAACCCTATCCACACACTGCTACTAGGCCCCTCTACACTACTATAACCCTAACCCTAACCACACACTGCTACTAGGCCCCTCTACCCTAACTCTACTAACCCTAACCCTAACCACACACTGCTACTAGGCCCCTCTACCCTAACCCTACTAACCCTAACCC
Source organism: Trachyrincus murrayi (assembly GCA_900323305.1). NCBI lineage: Eukaryota > Metazoa > Chordata > Actinopteri > Gadiformes > Macrouridae > Trachyrincus > Trachyrincus murrayi. Next base: position 19,421 of record OOFB01027178.1, read on the forward strand.
TAACCTTACTAACCCTAACACCCCTATCACTACACGATCCTGACAACTCATTTGCGAGTGTTCCTGCTCTCAGGTGAGACTGGGCGACCACTCTACCATCCAGAGGCCTCACCTGTTCTTCCTTCCGGACGTCCCCAGCGTGCCGTTCTTTCCCCGCGACGCCCACCGCCATGACATCGATCTCCTGGAAGCCCAGTACCCACTGATCCTGGCTGAGTTCCAGGCGGTCTACCAGCGGGGTGTGGACTCCAAACTGGGATGGAGCGGTCCCAAGGTATGGCAAAGAGATCCTAATAAGGTGCTTGCACACTGCCCAACAGACGGACGGGAAACAAGAAACATCTTACAATAGACAACAACCATCACAAATCTTAAAACCTCAGATAAAATACTACAAGCCAAGACAAGACATGAACCTCTAAGACACATGGAATGACCTTAATATGTGGCTCACATGTTTTCTTCTTTTCTACAAATGTACATGAATGTGTGTGCTTTGGTTTGGTTCACTTCACTGGTAGCTCATATTAACTCAAAATCGGTTTTGAATGTATTAATATTAATTGTGTAATAGTATGCAGTGTTTCTTTTTTTATTCATCAAACTGGTACTAAACAACCGTTATCCCAAAACCATATCCAAAATGCAATACTATTAGAGACATTACAATCGCGATAATAGCATCCGGGGAACAAACAAAAACCAAACCGAACATGTCACCATGGCAACAAAACAACTGAGCCGCCGGATGCCTGGTGTGGTCTCCTCCAGGCCCAGACGGGGTTTCCCCTGTACAGCGCAGGGGTCTGCGTGGCGGGAAACTGCCGCTCCTGTCCCTACACGTACAGGACCCTGCTCTCGCTGCGGACGTTCATCAGCAGCAACTCCCTGGGGGGCGCCGGCTTCGTGCTCCTGGGGCCCGGGGTCACGTTGGGGGGGTCCTACGGACCCACCAATGCCCGCCTGCGATGCCACCTGGGTGAGTATGGAATCAGCTCCCGGAGAGTTCTCAGCAGCCATCTTGGTTCCATCTTGGTCCTAAACACCCAACTAGCTTTTAGAACCAAGTTGGAACCAAGATGGCCGCTAGGTGACGAAGTTTACTTGAGCCAATCAACAGGCAGTAGGGATGCTGGGATTCCTTACATGCATTATGTTCTGATATTCTTTCATTCTTTCAGGTTTTGCGTTATTTTGCTAATTCCCTTTTCTAGAACTATTACCATATGGGAAAAAAATCTCATTTGATCCAAGGTCTGAACAGGTTGTTTCAACCAATCAATTGGATCTATATCATGTATGACTCATTACTTCAGATACCCACCCCGGTATCAAACCATAGACATTTAATTTGATCTTAACAACAATGTTTTGGGACTGACCTTACAGACCATGCGAAAGAAAAAATACATTTTATGTTCGGAACTGATTTGCAGTGCTTTTTCTCCCCAGTAGGGGTCGTCCAAACTACGCTTGTTGTTTTGACGGCAACTTGCGACAGCAGGTTTTCTTACATATAAATAACCCTCAAACTAAGATCCCTTCATATTTACGTCGGGTCAGTGTCGGTAGGAGGCGGGTCTTGTATGAATATGAGAAATATGAATGTTGTGTGCAGGTCTGCAGACGCCACCTCTTTGTGAGCTGGTGGTCGGGGGGGAACCTCAGCGCTGGTCGGAGGGACACTGCCTCCTAGTGGACGACTCCTTCCTCCACACCATTTCACACAAGGGTCCGTAAAACATTACAATAATCAACGTTATTATTTAGAAATAATTTCACTTTTTCTTTGATATTTATTCAGCCTTGCTATAATCCAGGCTAGCACATCATATTTTATTTATGAAATGTAATGTAATGTAAATCTATGAAAGGGATGAGACAATGAACATGGAGCCCCAACTTTATATATATATATATATATATATATATATGCGTTGTTTGTTCTATCCTGTTGTTTTTACAACCAACAAAACCAGCCATCCACTTACATACAACAATGTCACTACTCTTTCAGGGCCACCAGAAGACGGCCCTCGGGCCATTTTCAGCGTTGATCTCTGGCACCCCAACGTGGCCGCGGCCGAACGACAAGCGCTGGACTTCATTTTTAACCCGGACCTGTGAATCCTTCCTGCCTCGCTCACTCTTCCTGATGCCTTATTTCAACCTTGCTTGTTGTGGGTCATATCGGCTACACAAAATAAATCAAAGTGAAATCATTCCAGCCAAGCAATCACTAATAAGCCACTCAACCAAAACAGATCAACCTGTGAGAGAAATACATAACTAGTACTTACTAGTACTACGGCACATCATATCTTGCACATGAAACATGTTTCCCAATGACAGCTAGACCATGTTTTGAGCCTGTGCATGTATTAACCTGTGCATATATTCCTTCTGGAAGTGAATGCTTTGAGAATCATGAGGAAGTGAAAAACTGTATGAATATAAGCATAATGACAACTACCGTACAAGCCTAATTCATAGGCTGCTAGGCTCCTTCCTCTTTACTGGAAATATTGTATTTTTCTTTATTCGCATGTGCCTGTCTATCTTTGGGGGGATATATAGCCTATATTTATTTATTTATAACCAGCATAAACACTGTGGTTCAAGTACTGCATGCACTGTGAATGTTGACTGCATGCACTGTGAATGTTCAGTTTCAATCCAAACCTTGAATAGTGTGTACCTAAAAAATGACCGTTGTCCAAGTTGTTGTAATAAATTGTAAAAACGTGTCCCTGTTATGGCTGACACTTGACATGGGAAGCCAATTTCCGTTACGAGGTTTAAAAATCATATAATGCGGCTTCATAAGTTGTTATAGACGTTTAAAAAATGTAAACAGCCTGGGAACCACACAACGCAGGTATCATGGAGCAGCTGCCCGTCATTCATTAAATAAGTCCCTTGTCTGTCAAATGGGAGCCAACATCATGCAACTTGCATCGCAGATGTTGCCCGAACCTCTGGCGAACCTTTTCCAGTTTGCAGCGTAACATTTGATTTATTTAGTAGATGAACGATTCCTGGTATTTTTCCTCGTCTGCCATCTGCTGATGTCATGTCAGGATTACACAGACTCAACTAATCCAGAAAGACAGATTAATCCAGACATCGTTCATGTTCATGTAGGCCTATTACATGTCTGGATTAATCTCTATGTATACATACAGTACATGCATAGACTACATATATGTACACACACACACACACACACACACACACACACACACACACACACACACACACACACACACACACACACACACACACACACACACACACACACAAAATAATTAGGTGGTGATATATTCTGAAATTGCAGATGGTTCCAAAACATGTCTTTTGTCGTACATGCATCTAGCGTTACAACAACAACAACAACAACAACAACAACAAGTAGTGAAGGGGTAGGTCCAGTGATCCCTCAGTTCACCAGTGATTAAACTTTTGATTACTTCTGTAAAATGTCATGAAAACAGCATATTTTTCAGTGCTAAGCAGCTGTAAGAGACTGATGTCGAGGAACTTTGATATTGACGTTGATAATAAAAAAAGATCAAAGGTTCTGGTTCTCTGAGGCCATTGGTCACTGCATAACTCTGTTCTTAGATGTTCTTGTACAAAAGAAAGCAGACAAACAAACAAACAAACAAACAAACAAATGCATAAAATAACATTTATGTCCAAGTTTTAAGTCCAAGAATACAAATAAATTTGCAGACATTTACACATAAAATATTGTGTGGCATTTTTTTTATGTAGCAAATGGTAAATATTGAAATAAATGAAATAACAGAAAGTTGTTTCTGATAAAAAGTCCAAGATGTTGATGTTTAGTGTTGAAAGTACTAAAAGACTTCCTTTCCTCTTCCAAGTCTTCTGTGCCGTTAACGGGACATCATTTTAACAAACTCTGGAAGAAAAACACAGGAAAAGGCCATGAATGGTAAAGTTAGTAAAATAACCGTTCCCTAGTAGTTTCTGAAGGGGGTTGGAGGAGCATGATGCCGCTGTGAAAACCACATGCCCAAATCCCACCTTTATTATTCCAAAGACAGAAAGAAAATCGCTGAATCTTTTAAATCTAGGACTATTCTACTGGTGTGTGTGTGTGTGTGTGTGTGTGTGTGTGTAGTTTGCCCCCTCACCCTCAAAGTCAACTGTGCCATCTCCATTCCTGTCCACCTCCCGGACCACCTGCTGGATCTCCGTCTTGAGGGTCTGCTCGCCCAGTAACTTGGTCATGGCGTGGCGCAGTTCGTCAGTGGTGATGCAGCCGTCACCATCCAAGTCAAACTAAACAGTCAATACAATAATATAATAATAATATAATATCATTATTTATTCCTAAATTATAATGATGTTATTTTTAAATGGCCGTTATATACTGCAATTTGAACTCTCTAGCATTACCGCTCCAAATAAACATTTTATCGTCTATATACCTCCAATAACTTTTAACTGAACTTAGAATAGGGATTGTGGTTGTAAATAATATCTAACTCAAATTTCTCCATAAATAAATTGCCATAATTCGGATCCACCGGTGAGCCCATAGCGGAGCCCCGATGTTGCAGATAGTATTGATCTGGAAACCTAAAATAATGATTTGTCAATACAGCATAACTATTAAACATCTCACCTCTTTAAATGCATCTTTAAGTTCCTTAAGCCCGATCATCCCTGCCGTTTCTGCCAGAAGCTTGGGGGTCATCAGTTCCACAAAGTCTTCAAAGTCTACTCTTCCTCCCACTGGGGTGGAAACAACACATCCATTAGGTCATCAGAAATCATGTCATTGCCAAAGCCAGTGGTTCTCAACCTCTGGAGCTAGACCCCACACAGGGTCGCCTCCTCATATGCAAACTGGGTCGCAGGTGATTGCTGCTTTATAAGCTATAGATATATAGAGGGTACATTTTCGATTTTCAAATGTTTGAAAAGGCCCATTAAGGTCTGGTATATCAGAAAAGACTAATGATGAGCCTTCTCAGTCTATGTGTGCATGCATTCACAGGGACACAGATTCTACCGGCAGATGCTGATAGGCTTAAAACAATGTGATCAAGATTGTTCAAATCTAAAAACGGGTGAAGGGACAAGCAAGGCTGCAAACCGGAAATCAACACCGAAGAGACATTCGGTAGAAAAACACCGAAGAGACATTCGGTAGAACAACACCGAAGAGACATTCGGTAGAAAGCAAACTTGTCGCTCTTCAATCCATTTACACCCAACACCCAATAACCTGGAGCTGTGCATCTCCGGGGGCCGGAAAAAGGTCAACAGTACCTTGACGTACGACAAGGTATTAATCTATTTCACAAAAGGGCAGGATAGTGTAGCTAGGGTGTCCCCAGCCGAAAGGAACTGGGTTCGATCCCCAAGTCCGCAGCCTACCTGTAGTCATCCTAGAGCAAGATGCCTAACCCCTACCTGATCCTTAAAGGCCCTATCCAACGGAAGTCATTTTTTGAACGTCTTTCGTGAGATGTCTGCATAAAACAGGAGGTTGGGGCGGGACATAGCTTTTCAAAAAGTGGGAGGGTTTGTTGCGGTGGCTCGGGTAAAAGGAAAGCTAGCTGTCAATCCCTGTGCTGTGAGCTACAGTTGACAATAGAGAAATGTAATTGGACAAAATACTTGTAAGTTTAACACCAGTGCAGGCATGTCATGAATACGTAATACAGCTGTATACCAGAGTTAAGCCCAAATACAAATATATGAAAAATACCTACATTGAATAATTTCTTCTTTTTTTATCGTGGTATTGAAGTAATTAAACTATAGGTAACCCAATTTGGAGAGAAGAGAGAGCTAGAGAGGACCCACATGTGTCATTAGACCAGTGGTTCTCAACTGGTCTCAGGACCCACATGTGTCATTAGTCCAGTGGTTCTCAACTGGTCTCAGGACCCACATGTGTCATTAGACCAGTGGTTCTCAACTGGTCCAGCCTCAGGACCCACATGGGTCATTAGATCAACAATGCCTTCATGTACGGTTAAAAACATTGAGTGAACAAAAAGCTGCAACACTTGGGGCTAAACCCAATGAAACAGTAAGCCATTGAAACATGAGTTAATTCATGGGCTTCTTGCTAAAGATTATGGTTTGGCATATGCTCTGTGACCCACCAGTTGAGAACCACTGCTGTATCTGACATCTGTCATGCTTTAAATCATACAGCAGGGAGCACCCTAAAAGAGTGGAACCATACGGCAAACTAAAGTGTATTACCATTTCATGCAATAAATGGTTAAATCTATGACATGAGTTCTGACGTATGTAGTATGATTATGTATGTAAGACATTGAATTGATTTGAATGAAGGTGCTCCTGGGTGGAACAAAGATGGCCGCTAGGTGAATAAGGCCAATAGAGAGACTTACAGTTCATGTTGATGTTCTGGCCCAGTTCTATGAGTTCCATTTCAGTTGGCATGTAGCCCATAGTTCTCATGAGGTTCCCCAGGTCCTTACAGCTTATGAAGCCATCTTTATCCTTATCAAACTCCTCAAAAGCCTCCCGTAACTCTATCAACAAAAAATATACAATCAAATATCAATATATATATAAAATCAATATATAGCAAATCAATATATATAAAATACCAATAAATATCAAATAAATATATAAGATATCAATATATATATCAAATGAATATATATAAAATATCAATATATATCAAATCAATATATATCAAATATCAATATCAAATATCAATATATCAAATATCAATATATATCAAATATCTATATATCAAATAAATATATATCAAATATCTATATACACATATATCAAATCAATATATATATATATAATCAATATATATCAAATATCAATATATATCAAATATCAATATATATAAAATCAATATTTACCAAATATCAATATATATCAAATCAATATATATCAAATATCAATATATATCAACTCAATATGCTTGAAAATTAGTTTTATTTTCCATTAAAGCACAGATACCTTCTATCTCCTCATTGGTCAGGTGCCTTGGCTGTAAAGAAACATATTGAATGATGTTTACTCGTTACTCATGCTCTGCAGATCTAAAATGACGAATAATATTTGGAGTGAGTAGTTGGAGGAGAAATAACATGTTTTTATTTGTGTCAGGTGTATTATTCAGAGAAAGAAAATGATGAAGGTGAAAAAGTGAAAAAGTAATTTGTCATGTCATGGTGTCTTCAACCTGTGTTGACAAAAAATACGTAGCAGTTACTAGACCAATATTAAACATGTCTTGTTAGTATTGTACATACTGTGTGTGACTATGAGTCATAGGGCATTTAGTCTCAAATCGATATGCTCATTAAGTGTGTTTTCAATTCAATTGAATTTACTTGAGGGAGGCACATGTAGTGCACACAATTTTGTTATTTAATCTCTTGGTTATTTCTATGTCTATGGCATATATATAGACATATACATATACATAGCCCCCATGTCGTAACATGGTGAACACAGGGTGCTGGTCTTTTTGATTGGTTAATAACTACTAACTAGCTACCACTCATTCATAGGAGCTAAACGTTTACCACAGCACAATAATATGAACAGAAACACAACAAATATCCTTTCTTTTCCTTTTTTGAGCATTTCCATAGACCCTTGTTAAAGACACAGTTCATCAGTGATAAAACTATAGTATTTAAGTATAAGTCTCTTATTATAGTGCATATTCTACCATAGTATATTTTTTTCAGTAGGCCTATTTCAGTACTATCATGAAGTAGGTTAAGTAAGACACTGGGGGTTAAGTAGTTAGTAGTCAGAACTTGCCTGTCTTCTGTTCCCACGCCGGAGGAAGATGCAGGCCTGTCCTGAACTCATGATGCTCAGAGGTTCTGGAGAACCGATTTATCTGTCCTCCAAAAAACAAAAAAACAGTGTAGTGCCCTAACTTACTCCTACAACGCGTGTGTGTATGTGTGTGCTTGCGCTGGCTAAAACTGTGATCTGATCTGACCAGTAGAATGAGGTCTCTGATGGATTATCTCAACCCTCTTTTGGTGTAGAAAAGAACCATAGGCTTAATGGTCAGACGATGCTTCAGAATTGTATGTCTCGTTCGTTACAGACGACGAGGCCCATCTCTGACTATTTCAATTCTGAACTTTTTCCTTACTTCCTGTTTCAGGAGAATTCATCCATGTGGAACTTTTTAATCAGATCTTTGTTTTCAATGATTTCTGTTCCCAGATTGCTGATTATGTGTCTCCTGTAATCCCTTTCTTAAGTATAATGTATTCAGTTTATCGTCTGTCTGCATTGAACAGGAAGGGACTGGAATCCCTACGACAACAGATGGGTGATGAGGCCGTGGAGTAAGTCCAGCATATCTCCCATGCTTCCCAATCCTCATTTGCATAGCATTACATAATCTACTAAAGAGACATTATTTAGCTATATGGAAGACATCCCCCCCCTACACACACACACACACACAATCTGATCACAATAGTGATACTCACATAATATGTAACATGTAAATGTTACATTTTAAATTATGATGAAAACTGATACATATTGGAAATGGTATTAGGCAGATATCGGCTTGTGGGCAGTATGTATTTGTTTTTAGCGTTATACAGTATTTGGCTCTTGCATAACCATGCATTCCATGGTTATGTTTAAGCTCAAAATCTGTTGGCCAATCAGGGCCAGCCCTAGGTTTTCGGTCCAACCCACACGAACGCTGATTGGATTGGGTACCACAGCGCCCCGGCTCGGCGGTTTGCAGTTTGGCGAGAGTCGAACTAGGCAAGCATTTGGGTTCACGTCCTGAAAACATTAACACGACGCTGCTGGCAAGGTTCTTAATGATGGTCTTATTTCATGAGGTGAATGTTTGACAGAACAAAGTGCTGATGTGTTCTTAACAGAAGTGAAGTTGTATTGTCTGTTATTGCCTGGTATAGATGAATTAAAAAACTGGAAATGGAAATGAGTTTGGATAAACTATCGTCTCATCTAAACAATCTTAAGTTACATGTTGTCACAAAGCCGTCGTCCTTCTCCTCATATTACAGGATCCACGAGATGTTTCTTGAGGTCCTTGTCACTTTGTCTGAAACATCACAAATAATTTAGTTTTAGTTTTCCTTCATGTTTCACCTTCAAGTATTTAAGGTACATGTTTTAAACCATCTCGTTAAACATTGGAAACGTAACTTGAACATATTATTACCCAAAACCTGTTTCTCTCACCTTTATAAGTGTGACCAAGATGCCATAGAAGAAGGAGATGAAGAAGAGGAGGAGGAAGGTAATGGTCATCAACCAGTTCTCCTCCCCCACGTCTTGGACAAGAAGTTTGTTCTCATCAAAGAACACACGTTCTTCAAGAATCTCTAGGAAAGGTATGGAAAATAC
>OOFB01027199.1:0-18728 GCA_900323305.1 Trachyrincus murrayi
TGTGTGTGTGTGTGTGTGTGAGAGAGGGAGAGACAGAGAGAGAGAGAGAGAGAGGGGGAGAGAGATGCAGAGAGAGAGAGTGACAGATGGAGAAAGTATGGTATAGTGTGTTAGATAGAGACTGTGTGTGTGTGTTGTTTGTGCATGTGTGTGCGCACACACCTGTGCATGTGTGCGTTAGCCAAGCACGTGTTTTCTCTCCCTACACATAGTTCAGCACACGTTGGACAGAAGTGTACCTTAACTTTTCTTTACCATTGTTCTCAATGGGCTGAATTGACATGACATATGAATTAATATAGTACATGACATAATGTATTATATTAATATAATACATTGTATCATGTTATATTAATTAATATAATACATGACATAATGTATTGTATTAATTAATATAATACATTATGCCATGTATTATATTAATTAACGTGAACGTTCACATTAATGATCGATAGTGATCGGCCCAGGTCATCCCAGGTCACCCCAGGTCATCCCAGGTCACCCCAGGTCATCCCAGATAGACTATTCCAGTTGGCCTCTGAAACTCAGAGGATACCAGAGGCCTTCTGACTTCTCCACTTTGTATGGTCTGACCATGTTCCTGCAGTAATGACACCCAGAGGATACCAGAGGCCTGCTGACGTGTTCCTGGTGACCACCTCAAGGGGAAACAAAGTAGGATTGAGTGAAATGAGTTTCATGTCTCAGAAGGCAGAACAAGGGGGAGAAAGTTTGTATTTAAAGTGTAAGACGTTGTCAGGGGGGCATCATAACTTAGAGATGGAAGTGTTTATGTGGTTGTAAAAGGAAACGAGGCATGAAGGTTAAGAAAGAGGAGGATTTAGAGAGCCACTGAGTGACAGAGTGGATGGGGAAAAGGTATATATATATATATATATACACAGTATATATATATATATATATATATATATACACACAGTATATACTGCTGTCTGTCAACAACTACCTGTTTCCCAAAAGACTAGAGGCCATTCCACTGTGTGTGTGTGTGTGTGTGTGTGTGTGTGTGTGTGTGTGTGTCTCTGCTGTTGGGCTCACAACTCTGCAGTTAGTGTAGCACACACACACACAGTTTGTGTGTATTGGAATATGTGTGTGTGTGGGTGTATGTGTGTGCATGTGTGGGTGTGTGTGCATGTGGGTGTGTTTGAATGTGCCTGTGTGTTTGTGTGTGTATGTGTGTGCGTATTGGAATCTGTGTGTGCAGGTGTGCATGTGTTTCCATGTGTGTGGGTGTGTGTATATGTGTTACGTGTTTGAATGTGTATATTAGAGGAATCTGTGGGTATGTTAAGTTGTGTGTGTGTGTGTGTGTGTCTGAGTGTGTGTGTGTGTGTGTGTGTGTGTGTGTGTGTGTGCAGGCGTGGGGCTCTGGCTGCTAACACAACAACAACAGGCAGCTAATCCCCTCCTTATGTGAACGGAAGCCTGTTATTCAGAGGACACGACGATAGCATAGCGGAGGGATAGAGCATTGTGCTAGCATAACAACAGGATGTCCACGGAGACCGCAGCGGGTCTAGGGCTTTAGGGTAATTAGTCAGAGGGAAGCCTCCTGTATGTTCCTCGGGACGGAGCGGGAGGAGATGGTGTCAGGTGGGCCAGACTGATGGACCCTCGAGACCCGGGGGGAAGAAGAGGTGCAGTAGGGGGTTGTGTGTATCTCCATGTGGTACCGTGGTAACGACAACAAGGGTGTCCAAGTCTTGCTGTCAGATGATGATGGCTTTGAGGCCATCAATTTTGTCTGTTGCCAGGGGAGGGGGTGACAGTTGGAAAATTGGTGGTGTGTGTGTGTGTGCCTGAGTGCCGAGTTATTCCAGAGCAGGACGTCCAACCCTAGGTGCTTCAGACTTGCTGGTCTGGCTTGACCCCCCCCGTCGGCCACAAGTCATTCATTAATGACTTGTACTTAAAGCACCTCGCGTGGTCACAGTGGTACAAGCCTGCCCATTAGAATCCTTTCAAACAAATAACAATTATAATAGCAATAATAATTGTGTGCTTTGTCTGTAACTCTGAGATCCTCAACTCAAGTGTTTGGGAGTTCGGTGCGTCCCCATATCTTTTTAAATAGTGTTTCATAAGCAAGCTAGGATACGAGGATTTCGGCCTGGAATATCCACATGGTGTATAGCTTCACCTGATTCAGACTCATTTGAACAAGGACTTCCACGGAGCTAATGGCTGAATTCACACACTGTCTCCCTGATATATTATTTGGAGGACTTAGTTGTGAAGGTTCTTGTGTGAGCACTGTTCTGTTGGGGTGAATGGATGGGAGTATATATAAATGTATACATGGACTTTTGTCACGCAGCGAGTATATATACGAGTATATATATGTATATATATGAGTGTCCTCAGCCTTAAAGCGTCTACTAAATGACTAAATATAAAATGTATGTCGAGAAAGGATTTCACCGTACAAAAGCCGACATACGACAGTGACTGACTTAATATAGGAGCTCTGTGTGATCTCACCAGATTACATTTCTAGTTTTACAAGTTTGACGTAGAAAAGGCTGCTTTTAAAGGAATTATAGGAATGTAATCCATAGTGCACGGACAGACGGTACATCTGCAGTGATGGCCATCATTCTAATGGGAGGCATTTGACATTTCATGGATGCTTTTGGCCATGAGGTTAGGGTTAGGGTTAGGGGTAAATAGTTAGGTGGTAGATAGTTATAGATAGTTATAGTTATAGTTATCTGTGCAAAAATAGATTCACGTGTATCCCTCTTCCGTTTCTTCTTCTCATCCTGTGACTTTTATTTTTTTCCTTGCCAGGTTCTCCGTTAATCCAGAGATCAGCAGCTCCATCTGACCGTGTCCCGGCAGAGAGATTATGAAGGACATGTCTGAATCGCCTCACCGCGGCCTGACAGGAAGTGACATAACATGGATCCCTTGCTAATTACCACGATGACCAAAGAGCAGTGATCGCCCCCCTGCTTGTGAAAACCCCTCCCCCATCCCCATTGGTTTTTTCTACACCCAAACCGTGCCCAAGTCCCTCTCTTCTCCTTCCTCGCTACCTCGGCTGAACCCCCATCTACCTCTCCGTTCTTCTCCACCTCTCCCGGCCCCGCCTCCTCCTCCTCCCGACCGTCCTCCGTTCTGATCTCCTCTCACGTGGGAAACATGCTCAGCGTCGCCCTCTTCTCCCCTCTCCCTCTCCTCGTCCTCCTCCCCTCCACGCTGCTCCTCCTCCTCCTCCCTGCTGCCGTGGAGGCGGACTGCTGGCTGATCGAGGGAGACAAGGGCTACGTGTGGCTGGCCATCTGCAGCCAGAACCAGCCGCCCTACGAGACCATCCCACAGCACATCAACAACACCGTGCACGACCTGCGGCTCAATGAGAACAAGCTGAAGGCGGTGCTCTTCACCTCCATGTACCGCTTCGCCAACCTGACCGACCTCAACCTCACCAAGAACGAGATCGGCTACATCGAGGACGGGGCCTTCGCGGGCCAGGCCAACCTCCAGGTGATTGTGTGTCATGAATGAGAAATTGCTTTTGAGTCACACAAACGTCGCGTACGACTCTGTAGCGACCGCAGCTGTCGGCATTGGATACGCCCCCCACGCATTGGATACGCCCCCCACGCGTTGGATACGCCCCCCACGCGTTGGATACGCCCCCCACGCGTTGGATACGCCCCCCACTTTAACACTACGTAATGATACGAGCCATCTGAGAGTAGCGTTTTGGAGTAGCGTCGTGTGCTAAAAACAGAACCAACTCCATAGCGCTTTCTACTCTCTTTATGTTTGTATGAATATTACACGACTAACTTGTATTGTTATGTTGTACCTTTTTTGTATATGACTTCCATTTTATTGATTTTGATGAAGATTAAGTATTCAGTATGAACGTGTTTAATCAAATATTATGGGAAATGCTTTCAATTGTGTATTTAGCGCAAGAGCTTTTTATGGGCAACACATCCACATTGGAGAACATAATACATTCATTTAACTGCCATTTCAGTCAAAATAATTTAGTGCCTTGGATCCTCTTCAATAAACCTGAATCTTGGGAAAACAGTTTGGCTACGGTAACCCGTGCAGTAACAACGAAATACCCAGGGGGCCGGAAAAATAATCACTTGTCTTAGTATTCAGCAGGATATTCCAGTGAATAAAATTCACCTTTCTGTGTCCCCAGGTTCTTCAGCTGGGCTACAACAAGCTGACCAATCTCACTGAAGGCATGATGAGAGGACTGGGTCGCATGCAGTGCCTCTTCCTTCAGCACAACCTCGTCGAGGTGATTGCCAGCAATGCATTCTGGGAGTGCCCCAGTCTCAGCAGCATTGACCTGTCATCCAACAAGCTTGCCCGCATCGACCCCTCTACCTTCACGGTTCTCAGTCGCCTGATGGTGTGTGAACTGGCGGCAAACCCATTTCACTGTGGGTGTGATCTTTACAGCTTCCTCACCTGGATGGAGTCTTTTAATAATGTCACGCACACCTATGACCGACTCCAGTGCGAAACCCCCCGGGAGATGTTTGGCTACCCTTTACTCAGTCCCATCGCAGCTGGTCACGCAGGCCGAAATGCCAAGAACATCCTGTCCTCCATCTGCAGAGATGGAGTGTACATCCCCGGGATGACCTCTCTGCCTCCTGACCTGGACGGAACCTCTGGGATGGGGCTGGAAATATTTGCTCCCATCGGGCCCTACCATCAGCCTACCACTTCATCTGGCGAACACAGCTTCACTCCCAGCATTAAGCTCCACCATGTCGCGCTGTCCTCTGCCTCTATCCTGGTGCAGATCCCAAGGCCTTTCAGCAAGATGTACATCCTGACACAGTACAATCACACCTATGTGTCTGACGTCATGAACCTGAAGAACAAGAAGGAGCTGATCACACTGGACAAGCTCAAGTCGCACACAAACTACACCTTCTGCGTGGCATCCATCCGCAACTCACAGCGATACAACCACACCTGTCTCCAGTTTGCCACCCGGGCTCAAGACCAAGACGATCAGCCGCCAACACCGTCTACCACTTCCCATTACATCATGACAATTGTCGGCTGCCTGTTTGGCATGCTCATCGTGTTGGGCTTCGTCTACTACTGCCTCCGCAAGAAACGGATGCACAACGAGAAACAGAAGTCTCTATGTGTGAAGAAAACCATTTTGGAGATGCGCTATGGACCGGAGGTCGCTGCGGCGGTCGCCAACGACCCGTCTGCAGTCCACAAACTCCAGGAGCGGTCGAGAGAGCACCACCAGTACCAGCATCACCACGGGGGGAAGCTGCCCACGTCTGCCTCGTCCAGCTCAGGCATGCTTCATTCAGCCAACACCAGTACCTCCAGGCTCTCGTCCATCCCACAGGTAGAGAAGATGTCCACAGCCTTCTCTGAGGCGATGCTTACAAGCAAAGGCAACTACATGGATGTCCGTACCGGGGCTGCAGGTATGGACAGAGTCGGGGATGGGGGTCGGTTGAGGGATGAGGACGACAACGCGACGGACATTGGCGAAGACTCGGACGACGATGGGCGGGGTTCTGCCTCGGAGATCTCCACCATCGCCATGGAAGTGGACAAAGTCAACCAGATTATCAACAATTGCATCGATGCTCTAAAGCTGGATGCGGCGGCGGTTGCCGCGGTAGGGGCCTCGGCCAACCACGCGGCTTCCTCTAACCCCACCTCCCCTCCCCCAACCAGCACCTCGTCTCTGACCCGGGGCATGATCCCCCTCTCCCAGGGGATCACAGAGACATGCCAGGTGAATCCTTCCAGCAAGGCTCCACCTCCTCCGCCTCTCCCGGCTTTCAGCGTCCCTCTCTCCGAGCGTCCGGGGATCAGCGGCGGGGGATTCGTGGTCACCCCACCTTACCGGCCACCGCCACCGGCCACAGCTGTGCGACCCATCCAGCGGCAAATGAGCGCAGATGCAGCCGTGGTGATGGTCAACGCCGTTAAGAAGCAGTGCAGCACCACCTCCTGTGGCTCCATGGGACGAGACCGGGACCGTGGAGGATCCAGGGTGTACAGTCTTGATATCCCTGAGCCAAGGAGTCCCGATGCCTGCAATCAACAGCAACAGCAACAGCAGTACCCAGAGCGAGCCAGTCCCGTGGGCTGCGGGGAGCCCCAGGAAAGGCTGCCTCTGGTGGGGAGCGGGAGCTTCAACGGAGGGGGTGGTGGTGGTTGCGACAGTGGTGGTGTTGGTGCCCAACATCAGGACAAACAGAAGTCACAGCATCATCACCATCAGCAGAAACAACAGCAGCAGCAGCAGCAGCAGCAGCTGGAGGTGCAGCAGGACTACCACTGTTCGGAGCATCGCCACTCCGTCCCAGCCCTCTACTATGAGGGTTCCCATCAGGGCTCCCCAGCCCAGAGGGTCTCCTTCCTCAAGCCCCTGACCCGTGCTCGCCGGGACGCCGCCTCCTACTCCCAGCTCTCCCCGGCCCGCCACCACTCCAGCTACTCCGGCTACTCCTCCGGTCCGGAGTACTCCTCCGAGAGCTCCCTGCGGATCTGGGAGCGCTTTCGGCCCTATCGCAAGGGCCACCGCGACGAGTCCTGCTACGTGACAGCAGGCAACGCCCTGCGCAAGAAGGTGCAGTTCGCCAAAGGGGAAGACCTGCACGACATCCTGGATTACTGGAAAGGTGTTTCGGCACAGCAGAAGTTGTAAGCGAGCAAACAAGAAGAAAAAAACGTTTGCAGGAAGCAACGTTGAAATTGTCACGTCCCCGACCTGACTGGCCAAACCGTCGTCGTCATCGGTTAAGAAGAAGGCATACTTTTATGTTTGAATTTTTAGGCATGCGATGTCTTGAACTGAATATGGAGAATGAGGAGAGAGGAGCGCTGACTTTTGAGTTTGAAAACATTCCAGTGCTTCATTTTACACTTTGGTGTTGAGAGGCATTTTAGAATCTCTGTCCTTCAGTGATCCGCCAGTGGGGTTGGAGGGAGTTATTTTTGGCACTCTTTAATTAGTGCACAGTACAAAGTGCTCATAGGGAGCTCACTATTTGGAACATCTCTCTCAGTGCCATCTTTTTATCCAGGGGTAATTGCAAAACATGGAGCGGATTAGCTTAATGAGTGTGTGTGTGTGTGTCTACACTCCTATGATTTATTCCATTCTATGGCCTTCCATTGCTTTACACAGAGTCCAAGATCCAGAAACAACGATGACCCGTTTGTAACACAGCAAGAAAGAGAAACAACGAGTAACATAATATAAACTGAAAAAAGGAAAGGTCGAGATATAAATAGTTTGGTGCAGCTACGATAAATACATCCAAGTACATTACAAGGCAACAACAGGGTTAGGGTTAGGGTCTGTTGTGTGCAGGAATGGCCACAGCCATGCGTTACAGAATATAGAAGAGAAATGGGACTTTGAATTACTATTGCTGCCGCCTGTTTGTAGACCTAAATGTCATCCTTGTCTACTGTAATTACATACTTCATAATAATTAAGAATTAGCTAATGAACCAAAATGTTTGTGCGCATGTTTATGCATAAATAATATCCAAGTGTCATGCTCACTGGTTACGCTTGGGAATGCGTGATAAAGTCACGGCAGGGCGAGCAGTTGAACTGGCCCCTAGTCGTCTTCCTCAATACACAGTGGTGTTAGTACATATAGTAATGATTGGCCCCTAGTCGTCTTCTTCAATACACAGTGGTGTTAGTACATATAGTAATGATTGGCCCCTAGTCGTCTTCTTCAATACACAGTGGTGTTAGTACATATAGTAATGATTGGCCCCTAGTCTTCTTCAATACACAGTGGTGTTAGTACATATAGTAATGATTGGCCCCTGGTCTTCTTCAATACACAGTGGTGTTAGTACATATAGTAATGATTGGCCCCTGGTTAGTCATTATTACACACAGTCAAAGCTGTTGCTGTCTCTGCCAGTTGGTTTGACATTGCTCAAAGCTCTTGTCAACACAGCGCAGTCCCAAGGCGATATATATATATATATATATATATATATATACACTAGATACGCATGCACGTGATGGACATTTGAAAAGTGTCTCTCTTGTGAATGAGGCGCTCGTGGTGGCAGTAAGGTAAAGGTAAAGTCTCCATTTGGTATGACAGGAAATAAGTAGAAATGAAAGACGAAGCTCCCTCCTATAACTCTGTATTCTTTAACTTTCCCTCTTTCATCCTTTCTGTTCACGTTCGACAGTCATCCGTGTTTGCATTGCTGTTTGTTCACATTTTGGTCAATTGGTTACCTCCGTCGAAGATACGTATAGGCTCTACAGTTCCCATCACAGGCTTCAAATGCATCCTCCTCCTCCTCCTCCCGTCTGTCACTGTGTCTTCTATGGGATGTTTGATTAAGATTCAGATGAAGCCTGACTGTCACGAGTCCGTCCACTGGCCTCCGGAAACCCTTCCTCGCCACTGCTCCCTGGACCGGGACGTGATGATACACTGCTTCTGTGGGAACAGATCTCCCGTCTAGTGAGCCACGGAGTATTCAGAGGAAATCGCTACCGGGGGTGGCGTGGGGGCGGGGTCAAACTGCCACTGAATGAACTTCCCGGAAGAAGAGAAGAAAAGGATTATCTCTCGCTGTGAGTTTCTTTTTTCAAGAAAACGTGAAGTTTAAGACGGACCGATAATGTATGTTTACTGACAGACGACGCTAATGAGTCACTTTACACCCGTGAAGCATACTCAGAAGTGGTTCATAATAGCATGAGAGGGTTAGGGTTAAGTTTTGTGACCTTCAACCTTACATGTGTGAAGGAACCAGTGCCGACGAGATCTTTCAGCTGTCGTTTGATTACATCTGCCTTTTAGTGAGACGATGATCCAATGCCATGTGTTGGAGTAAAGGAAAGTGAATCACAAATGAGTAATTTTCATTAGTTTTAGGAGGAACAAAGACTATAATGTCATTTCAAGTGCTCTGCTGTTCTTCAGCATTTCATTCTTTCTCGATGCCTTCACAACATTCCAGAAGTAGACGCTCATTAGCATTTTGCTCTCTGCCGACATCGTAAACATAACGTCTGTACCCAGGAGTGGCAAAGCTCACCGCAAACATTAAAAAAGTTGAAAGCTCGCTGACTAATTAACTACAGAGTGTACCGTCCAAAATGGCTGACTGTCTGCAACAATTTAATGTATCTTCTCTAGGCATCAAAATGAGTCGAGTTTACAAAATTTAGTTTACAACACACTGGGGTCAGCATTTCACTGTCCATAAATAAAATAAATGTTTCTCATCTTGTGCACAACTTGTAAGTAGCTGGCCTGCACGAAGATCTGGAACGGTTAGCGGTCGTGTTTACGGGCTCTCTCTTGCATAGTGCTCATGAGATACGTCCAACATATATTCATAGGTTCGGTACAAACTAGTCACATGGTGCCTAGTGCTTACGCGTATATTTTGTTCAGTATGTAAGAGGCACACAATTGGTTAAAACAGAAGACCCTGGACAGACACTAATGATGTTACATTTTGTATTTATGTGTAACTTGTTCATGGTCAGCGGTGCTGCTCCCTGCCCACCCAGAGGCTGACTCCTGGGTCCATAGTTTTCAGTCCATAAAACCAAGCAAGCTGTGAAAAACGGGGGCACGTGTAATGTTTTCTTAATGTTTAGATCGCATGTTTTTTTCGGATTGGCTTCACATCATCTCTCCACAATCTGCTGAGGAAAAGTGTGTCTCTTTGGAGACAGAAACATGTCGTTCTTTCTTCCCGTTGATGCGGTTTTTTGCACCTTGTAACGCCAGCTCTAAACTCACTCATCTCCTCACCCCCGGCTCTCCCTCCCCTCCCCCTCTTTTCTTTCTTCTTCTGTGGTATGAAGTCACGTGCTTCTTTGAAGAACATATTGAAATATGCAACGTGTTCCTTTTGATCCACCAGAAGGGCTTCTGGTGGATGCCGTGGAGCACACTTCAGATGTCCGGGGCCGTAGTATTGCTAGTAGTAGGTGTTGAGAGAATACTGACAAGAAGAGATCAATGTGTGCTTGAGAGCAGAAGTGATGGCTTCTCTCGAGAGCCATAGAGCGATCGGGAAAGAGGGGTATGATGAAGGGTGAGAGCAAGGAAGACGATGGGGGAGTGGGGGGGGGAGAGGTAGGATAGTGAAACATATTCTTTCTCATTGGAATAGTTTTCTCCTGTGTCTATGCGTTACAGACTGCATGTTTACTCTGATGTTACACTTAGTCCACACGTAGATGGGAATTTATAAAGACGTAGTATGTTCTCTGCGTTTTGGCCTCCTGTCCACACCAAAACAACGTTCCAGGTTGAAAAAAACCTTCCAGGGTGGAGACTTTTAAAAACTCTGTTTTCTGTGTATTCGTCTGGACCTCATCGTGATGAAAATGCAGCAAATATATTCCATGCGCATAACTGTACACATATAGCCTATACACACACACACACACACACCCTGCAGTATGTTTCATGGCTGAATAATTACACCCAACTTCAATGCCACCCACCTCCCCTGCACACACACAGGCACATACTAATCTAAATTAGCGTGAATAATAACAGCCTCTTCTATTCCTCAGTCTTTAGCAGAGCTCCATTGTAACAGCTGACAGCAGAACCCTGAATCCTATTATTCACTATTATTCACTATTATTCGTCTTCGGTCCTTTCTTCTTCTGATGTGTTATGACGTCATTAGTCAGTGGTGTTGCTGGAAGCCTGTCCTAATTTAACTAATGGCGGTAATCGACTAATATCTGCCGTTCATCATCACGGTCACAGATGTACGCTGAAATGTTGCAATGAAAAGCTATCTTGGTGGATCTTATAGACCCCTCCCCCAGTTCTGAATTTAAAGCATAGTGAAAGCACTGACATCCCCCCCCCCCACCTAATTCAACAGGACTCGTTAACTCTTAGCTAGTCTCGCTAGTCGTTGGAAGTGGTTTTTTTCTTTTTACTCAAGAGTTTACCTGTCGGTTGTGTTCGATTATGAGACGGATGATTCTGTGAGCACAAGCAGACGTCAACAAGTCTGAAGAGATTGTGAATGTAAACTTTAGTACATTGAGAGAGGTGTTTTGTGGCTATGCATGACGTAGTGCGAGTAAAGGTTTTTTTTACTTTCAACTAATATGCAATGTTTCTTTCGAGTACAGATTTCACAACAATGAAAGCGTTTTAACGCCTCACCGCCTGTTTGTATTCCAGAGCAGCCGAGCACTTGAAAAAAGCCACATTTGTCTAAAAGTAGGACTCAGGATTGTCCACAAGAACTACTTTTTCATTGAAGATTTTTGAAAAATGAACAAAATGTTTATGTTTCGTTATCTTTGCACAATATGCATAGGTCCATGTCTTCATGGGTTGGCTTGCAAAGACAGGAAAATGATTTCAAGTATCTGTGAAATATCTGTGAATTTTGTACACTGGACAAAAAAAACAAATGTAAAAAAAAAGTTAATATTTTCTACGGAGCCTTGTTAATGTTTGTGTGTTTCTTACGTTTTGGTTGAATGTTTTATTTTTTTTGTTATTTAGTGTGTGTGTGTGTGTGCTTTTATTTTGAAGGGGGGCTGTTATGGGGAATATATGGTGTGGATTTTAATACTTGCAATGATCTATGTCCTAAAGGTTTAAGAACAGAGAAAGCTTAAAATAGTGAACTACATAAAAAGACAAAAGTGTTATATTTGCATGACTCCATGTATTTTTTGAGAGATGAATTTGAATATATATTGTTGTGTAACAAATGAGTGGATGTACATTGAAAATATAACCGTCAGAAAACTCTTCTTACAGTTTAGGTTTTAAGATTTTCATTTTATTTTCTGTGATGTTTACTATTCTACGTCATTCGACGTGTTTATTTGATTCAGGCTTGTTCACATACATCTGCTGAGAAACTTATTATTAGTTATTATCTTTATTATCTAACACACATGCAACGCTGTCTCCTATTGGCTCAGAGCATGACAGACATGTTACTAAAGTCCTAACACATACAATAGAATATTAGATAGAATACACAGTACTATAATAATATGTAATCATACACACTACTACAGTACTACAGTACTATACTATACAGGCATACGAGGTGCACACATACCTACACATACCTTCACACACACACATACGTATATCTCTATAGACACACACAAACACATTCATGCGTGGATACACACACATACGCACACACACACACAGGCTACCAGAACAATAGCACAAAGACACACACACACTTACAAGAGAGATGTGTTATGTAAATTGGACCTGATCTCTCTGCTGATGCAGCGTTGATTCGGCTCCATTAACCAAATGACCCTAACCCTAACCAAAGTGACCCTACAGCCCCAAGCTGCCAGTAGGGCACCAGTTACTAAGTATGGGGCAGTGACCCTACAGCCCCAAGCTGCCAGGAGGGCACCAGTTACTAAGTATGGGGCAGTGACCCTACAGCCCCAAGCTGCCAGGAGGGCACCAGTTACTAAGTATGGGGCAGTGACCCTACAGCCCCAAGCTGCCAGGAGGGCACCAGTTACTAAGTATGGGGCAGTGACCCTACAGCCCCTCGTATGGAACCATAACGCGCTACAGTAAATCATCCACTTTTTCTCGGAGCTGGAGTCACCCTCATTGCTTGTTACACTCGTTCCTCTATTTAGTTATTTTATTTGTGGGTTTTTTTTCATTTACTTCGCTGTTTTGCAAATGCACCTGCAAGGACCATGGTACATATCTTATAATACTATAATATAAGAATACAGCATTTTGTCGGGTCAAATTTGGCTCATAGTTTGCAGCAGAGAGCGACGAGCCAAACCAAACAACATTTAAAACATGAGGCCATCGTCTGAACCCGGCGTGAAAAGGCTGCCTGGTCGAGTTTAGAGAACACTACACTCTACCATCCTGGCTTTGGTTTACATCCCCAGAGCTCGGACCAAAGGAGAGAACAACACAAAGAGATCATAGGTTGACGGGAACAAATTATCTCTGCTTGTTTTCATTATCTGT
Organism: Trachyrincus murrayi; assembly: GCA_900323305.1. Classification (NCBI taxonomy): domain Eukaryota; kingdom Metazoa; phylum Chordata; class Actinopteri; order Gadiformes; family Macrouridae; genus Trachyrincus; species Trachyrincus murrayi. The sequence continues at coordinate 13,026 of OOFB01027199.1, forward strand.
TGCTGACTGACATTTTCTCCCTTTCGATTTCTGTACAAAAGATCTATTTCTATATTTGCAATAAATTTGTACCTAAAACAAATAAAAGGATGTTTGTATTGGAATTTTAACCCTAACCCCTAACCCTTAACCCCTAACCCTTAACCCCTAACCCTTAACCCTTAACCCCTAACCCCTAACCCTAACCCATAACCCTTAACCCCTAACCCTAGCCCTTAACCCCTAACCCTTAACCCCTAACCAATAACCCTTAACCCTAACCCCTAACCAATAACCCTTAACCCCTAACCACTAACCCTAACCCCTAACCCCTAACCCTAACCCTCTACTGCCTGAGTGCAACTCTACAACAGTTCCTCTGCTCCGGCCCCTTTTTTAATTCATTAATTTATTTTATTTAATTATTCAGGCAGTAAGATCTGCCAAGCACAAACACACACACACACACACACACATTAGGGGCCTGTTGGTGACGTAAGGGCCCCGGGGGGCACACATCAAGTAACAACTTGATGTGTCAGGGAGATGGTCACTTTATGCACAGTGTTAACACTTTATGCACCACTTAAGCGAACACAAGACAAGTAGGGACAGAAACGTCCGACGGCCCCCGCTTGTGGCCATCAGAACATGAGACTGCTGTCCATTTCTGACCAGCGGCTGCATTGAAGATGATATCACAGTGTTCATTACTGTAACAAAAAAACATCTGAATCTGTCATTACTGACGGGAAAAATGTGAAAATAGAACATGGAGAATTGTTTCCCTGCTTTTATCCTCACTAACGGCAATCACAGCGCGTGTACAGATGATTCACCAGGGACTCCCTCACTCTCTGTCTCTCTCTCTCTCTCTCTCTCTCTCTCTCTCTCTCTCTCTCTCTCTGTACGTGTACAGATGATTCACCAGGGACTCCCTCACTCTCTGTCTCTCTCTCTCTCTCTCTCTCTCTATCTCTCACTCTCTGTCTCTCTCTCACTCTCTGTCTGTCTCTCACTCTCTCTCTGTCTCTCACTCTCTGTCTCTCTCTCACTCTCTCTCTCTGTACGTGTACAGATGATTCACCAGGGACTCCCTCACTCTCTGTCTCTCTCTCACTCTCTGTCTGTCTCTCACTCTCTCTCTGTACGTGTACAGATGATGTCTGTCTCTCTCTCTCACTCTCTGTCTGTCTTTCACTCTGTCTCTCTCTCACTGTCTGTCTCTCTCTCTCACTCTCTCTCTGTACGTGTACGGATGATTCACCAGTTACTCGCTCACTCTCTGTCTGTCTCTCACTCCCTCTCTCTCTCTCTCTCTCCTGCCATCGTCCTCAACACATTTAGGTTTTCCTGGTAAATAAGGAGGATTGCTGGGTGGGTTAACCCTTCGGGGCACATGGACATGTCAACTCCATACCAGTTGGTACGGTTGATGTGTGAGTGCACGGGGCTGATCAGAGAAGCATTACTGTGATCACTAGCAGGTGCTGGCCTCATACATAATGACATAACAACAGTCTGGGTTTCATAATACTGTTGCTTCTGTTCTACATAATCAAATACTTTCTATTATTAAGAACCCTTGTTGTTACTTTTTCTCTTTATGTTCCTACATTTATGTGTAATTCATACAGTATCATCATGCGTTTGTTATTCTACAATTCTATTGTGCTGTCAGTATTTCTCTATATGACAATGTAACAATGGAGGGGGTGTAGTAGGGGGTCTGTATGTTCTTCAATAAAACCAATTGCATTCAAGGCACCCAACATAATTTTTAATTCTCAAAAGAAAACATGTATTTAGTTTTACTGCGGATGATTCTGATCTATCATACATACTTCTGGGTGGACACGCCCATGTGTGATGTCACAAACGACTACGTTTGGCTTCTATGACTAATCAACAACCCCCCCCCCCCATACACACACACACACACACACACACCTGGTGTGTTTAGAGGGATCAAACCAAGCGGATCGATGGTATTGGACATGACAAGATGTTATGTTAATCATAACTTGTGTTGTATTAACCACTGCTGTTATTCTGTATTGCTAAGGGCGACAGCGTGTATTTAATAGGTACAATCCCCTAGCTAGCGTAGTAGCATTATATTTTAGACAGCTTGCTATTAGCCATGCCTGTTAAGCAGCTCGTGCACGTCTACCGGCGCTAACAAATGTAATTGGCTCAGCATGAGGTCTGGTAACTCCAGCAGCAACAAGACCTCGGTGTATTTACACTATGTCTCTCTCTCTCTCTCTCGCTGTCTTCTCTCTCTCTCTCTCTCTCTCTGTCTCTCTTGTCTTCTCTCTCTCTCTCTCTGTCTCTCTCTTGTCTTCTCTCTCTCTCTCTGTCTTCTCTCTCTCTGTCTCTCTTGTCTTCTCTATCTCTCTCTCTCTCTCTTTGTCTCTCTCTCTCTCTCTCTTGTCTTCTCTCTCTCTGTCTATCTCTTGTCTTCTCTCTCTCTTGTCTTCTCTCTGTCTCTCTCTTGTCTTCTCTCTCTCTCTCTTGTCTTCTCTCTCTCTCTCTCTCTCTCTACATTTAACAAAACATCAAAACAACTTGAACATTGTCTCTTACAACACGATGATTTGTTACATAAACATCCTGAATGATTAATTATATAATTGTTTCTGTGTAATTCAAGTAAAAGACTTTAAAGACTTTGTTACATGACTGACGTCACAGCAGGCGCTGCGTTCAGGTCGTAGGTTAGAATCCCACTTCTGACAGTAACTTTTGTTGGAATATATCAAGACCCGGGTTCGTTTGTTTGTCTTCTTTAGACGAACAAACAAACAAACGTTCTACATTACGAGAACTTAATAATAATAAACACATAAACACATTTTAGACAGAAATAGCTTGTTCAGTTATTCGTGGTTTATGATGTTATTTCGGGTGTTGGGTGGTGTTTACCACAGGGGTGTTTTGGCTTGTTGATCTGTTCATCTGTTAACCAGGTTAGCTGTGTTCAGTGTTCTGTGGCCTGACAGACCAGGCTACTATAATGTTATATTGTTTTATAAACAAGCTCAATTATTTTATTCAAGGTTCATGTCTTAATCATTGAAAAACTGAAATGTGTACCTTTACTTTCCAGATGAATTATGAATTGTTAAAAAAATATTGACATGTTACAGTACCAGACTAGATAAAAACAGTTGAATGTATTTACACACACACACACACACACACACACACACACACACACACACACACACCAGGGGGGGGTGGAACTAGGCTGGCCCCACCTCTTCTCCCACATGTTTTTAAGTTGCGAATCGCAGCGAACGATGTCGCCCTAATTAATAAATAATTAGGCAATCAATTATAAATGCAAATAAATAATTGCCTTTGAAGTTCTTCCCTGCACAGAAATGCTTAGTTTCAATGTGTGCCATATACTCATACCCTCTGATACGGCTCATACTGTTTCCCTGTCCCCGTGGACCGGTCCCAGAACAAGGTTTCAGTCAACTTGACCGGTGTTATGATAGCTGTGTCCGGTACACGAGGCCTACATCATCTCAATATTCATGTCTAATTTATTATTGGCAAATAAATTATAGATTATTCAGAAATTATCATAAAATATATATATATAAATATAAGAAAATGACTAAATATTTGTATTTAGCAGCCCTACTTCCCGCGGGTTGTGTGAATTAGAAAGCTAGCGGTATACCTCCTTAGGAAATGATTTGAATCTTCTCGAAGTGCTGTATTCATTCAAAGCCACCTTAATAGACAACATTAGCAACATTAGCGTAGATAACTAAATACATCGATATGACAACAGCTGAAATGACTTCTATACTTTTAAGAAGAAGAAGAAACTTTAATTCACAATTTGGGGTGCATGCGCAGATGCACCAACACACACAACACATGCAAGGGGGGAAGTGGCCGCGAACACAACACACACACACATGCAGGGTAGGGCGTCCAAACTGAATGAGTCCTCTGCATTTTCCCATCCCCGCCGACCCTCCTCCAGGGACAGCGGGCAGCCTCCAACACCGGCACCCGGGGACCAATTCCAGATGTTATGTCCTCATCTTCGTCACGGATGGGGACTGGATTTTTGCATGTTTTTAGGTGGGTTCATTTTATAGGAGGAGACCCAAGTGAGCACAGGGAGAACATGCAAACTCCACACAGAAAGGCCCAGGAGATAACCCACCTGGGCACCCCAGAATCAACAGCGCCCCAGGCGGGAATCAAACCCAGGACCTTCTTGCTGTGAGGCAACAGTGCAAGCACCGTTATGTCATACAGCACCAGTACAGTTATAAATACTCTTGAGTAGGTTTGAACGACGTGTGAGATTTGATAGGCTTACATGACCTTCTCCGCTCCAACATTTCTCTGCTGTGATTGGTCAAATGTTGGAGTGCTGGGAAGAATAGATATTAACCAGACTAGATACTAACCAGACTAGATATTAACCAGACTAGATATTATCCAGACTAGATATTAACCAGACGAGATATTAACCAGACTAGATATTAACCAGACTACAATACAAGCGTGTTATTCAGGCCTTCAAACATTTCTTCTTTCTACAGTCACAACCTACGACCATAACGACCCTAATTAGCGATACATACTTTATATACTTTAAAGACTTTTTATTTACATAACACTTTACATAAAACAGACATGGCGTAGTTATGGAAACACGATAGACACTCCGGTTGACCCGTCACAACACAGGAAGTATTTGTGTGTGTGTTTGTGTGTAGATATATCATTAAACATAGTTCAACTGTGATACTGCTCATTTGGTATCCTGCATCTGTCTGTGTGCATGTGTGTGCACGCTCATGCGTGCATCTCTGTGTCTGTGCCTGTGTCCCTGTGTGTCCCTCCGTGTGCACCCCGGGTACCGAGGGTACCGAGGGAGGGTACAGAGGGTACCGAGGGAGGGTACTGAGGGTACAGAGGGTACCGAGGGTAGATTCTGATTGGTCGGGTCCAGGGTTGATTCTGATTCGTCGGTCCAGGGTTTATTCTGATTGGTCGGGTCCAGGGTTGATTCTGATAGGTCGATCCAGGGTTGATTCTGATTGGTCGGGTCCAGGGTTGATTCTGATTGGTCGATCCAGGGTCTTCCTTCCCTACAGGCCGACTCACTGAAAGTTAATATTAGAGAACCATTAATGTTGTTGTTGTTGTTTTAATCCGGTTTGTTTACATGTTTGTCTTGTTTGTTTACATGTTTTGTATTTTAATGTATTCATATTTTTGTTTATTTTTTGGAGCTGTGCCCAATTAATTTAGGTACTTTTCAGTGTCAAATTTCCACGAAACTCTTACAGGTCGTAGCCTTCCCCTGAACTGTAACCACCCGCACGTTACCATCTGTCATATTCATAATGGAAAGACATTAACCTAATCATTACATATGAATGTGTCTGTTCCACTGCTGTAAACACTGTGCCCGACATACGGTGTGGAGGAGCACCAATCCATTCGGACTGGTGCCCTTAGGAGAGCCTGCCTCTCCTTCTCCTGCATTACACCGTGGTCCATAACTCACCGTACTGACACAACTCTCCAAGAAACGCTAATGAGGTCTGACTGGATGTGCTGAGGTGTGTGTGTGTGTGTGTGTGTGTGTGTGTGTGTGTGTGTGTGTGTGTGTGGTACACCATGCAGGACAAACGACCCGTCGTCATCATCGCATAAAATGGTAGCATTTAAAAACAC
>OOFB01027214.1:0-10893 GCA_900323305.1 Trachyrincus murrayi
TATACTAGGCTATTAAACTAGCTTAACTAGTCTTGTACCTCAGCAGCTTGAGGTAGTTCTCCAAGGCAGTAGAGTAAATGTGTTCTCCATAGACCATGACACACACACACACACACACACACACACACACACACACACACACACACACACACACACACGGTTGACTCTGGCAGACTTGATGTTGACACTCTTTGAGTGCAGCTGGGATTGTGTAACAGTGAGGAAAGGAGGAGAGATGAGGAGGAGAGGGAAGGGGAGGAGAGGAGGAGAGGAGAGAACAGAAGGGGAGATGTGGATTAGAAGAAGAGAGAGGAGGAGAGGAGGATTTATGGAGGTGTGCAGACAGAAGTGAAGACTTGTTGTCCCCCAGCCCAGACCAGCCCAGGGGTGAGGAGGGGGTGAGGTGTGGGGGTGAGGAGGGGGTGAGGTGTGGGGGTGAGGAGGGGGTGAGGTGTGGGCGTGGGTCGATCTTGGACCTCAGCGGAGGGGTTATCAAGTACAGGAAATAGAATAGGTCGCCTCCATAGCGCCCTCTAGTGTAACACGTGTAGTTACACACAGGGACGGTGTAGTAACGGGCCCTAGGGTCCGTGCAGTACGCTAGTCCAACATGAAGTACTACCATAAAAAACCTTTGACTTCAAGTGAAAGAAATGGGCTAACGCCATCAAACGGCTCTCTTTGTTTCCAGTCTTTTCCAGACAGTACAGTCAGGGCCAGTTGTTGTAGATCCTAGGGTCTGTGTTTAACTTGCGTCCCGTCCTTCTCTATGGTCGCCCGCTGTTTTCTGGGGTGGTTTTTCGCGCTTCTCCAGACATGTGCACCAGCGTCCCGGAGACGGCGGAGGAGGTGGAGAGCAGGAACCGTCTGCTGCGGCTGCTGGACCTGGTGATCGACGCGTTGGTCTGGGCCATCTCCAAGCTGGGCCTGTCCACCCAGGAGCAGACGCTACGGCTGGGCCACCTCACCATGCTGCTCTCACACATCCGCCATGTCAGGTACCCAGCGGCTCACTCTGCAGTCACCTAGGAAGCAGACGCTTTCATCCTAAGTGTCTTGGAGAGAATTTTAGATGCATGTCACTAAGGAGCAGGTAGGGGTTAGGGGTCATTAAGGAGCAGGTAGGGGTTAGAGGTCATTAAGGAGCAGGTAGGGGTTAGAGGTCACTAAGGAGCAGGTAGGGGTTTTAAGCACTCTGTCTGCTATATATACATGTATAAATATATATATATATATGTTTTTTTAATATGTTTTTTTATCATATTGTTATATTCAATTTATTATTTTTTTTACCTCAATTTTCTTCCCTGCCCTGTCCTTCGATTGCTCTGATATCCAATATTTCCCCTCCGAAGGTCTATATACATTTCTCTTCTCTTAGTTAGATGAAAGGTTAAGTTAGATGAAAGGTTAAGTTAGGTGAAAGGTTAAGTTAGATGAAAGGTTAAGTTGGGTGGTCTGGTCTCTCCACAGCAACAAAGGCATGGACCACCTGTCCACCATGAAGAGGAAGAATGTGGTGTTCGTCTACGACCTTCTTCTGGAGATGCTGGACGCCAACACCTCCACCTCCACCACCGCTTCGGCCTCCTCCTCCACCTCCACCAGCGGTCACATGGCCTCCTCGTCCCCCAGCTCCGACGCGTTCTCCGATCGGACCGCCCAGCTGGACCAGCAGGGCTCGGGCGGGTCCACTATGAGCTCCAGCCCCGACCAGAGCACCATCCTCCGGCACACCCAGGACCAAGCCCCGTCCCTGGGGACACAGCTCCAGGTCCAGCCCCTCCACCGACCACCACTGGCAGAAGCCCAAGGAGCCTTCTCCGCTATGGAGGGAGACGGGTGAGTTCTGAGGGATTGGTGAACGTTCATTGCTTGAACAAGACGTCCCCTAACCCCTACCTGCTCCTTAATGACCCCTAACCCCTACCTGCTCCTTAATGACCCCTAACTCCTACCTGCTCCTTAATGACCCCTAACCCCTACCTGCTCCTTAATGACCCCTAACCCCTACCTGCTCCTTAATGACACGTATCTAAAAATACAATTCACTGTAAGTTGCTTTGGGTTTTAAATAGTAAACGTTATTGATGAAGTGTGGTCTTTACAGGTACATCCACGCGGTGCCGTGGCCGGTGGTGGAGGTTCCTCCTCTGGGGGTGGAGCTGGACTACAGCCAGGTGGGGACACTGGCCATGGAGACTATCTGAGACCCACGCACCGACGCGAGCTAGGACTGAAGAGACTTGGACTGAACCATTTAGGTCCTCTATGTGGGTGGTGTTAAGATAAAACCGACCCCTGTCAACAAGGACAAAAAGGTGTTCAAACGGAATGTCGTGAGGTAAATAGTTCTTAGTCTTTTTGATCTTTTACGAAAACGAAAAAACAGTTTGTGTCTTGTTCTTGTTCGTTTGGATCTATATTCGGTGTGTAATCGGTCTCGTGAATGTGAATGTGACGGTGGTGAACCAGTCCGTTGTCGGGGCTCAGTGATAATGAAAAGTGTTTGTGTTGCCCGTCACCCGTGTGTAACACCAAGCCATACCAGTCTCACGGAGACCTGAAGGTCATGTGATCACAACCGTCCGTCCGTCGCCGTGCGTCCACGTGAACCCGCCTCCAGGTGGGCTAGGTGCTTGTGTGTTTCTGGACTCTGTATCTTCTTCACGGCTGGTCTGCTCCTCCTCGATGTTCTCAGCAGCTGTGGAGCAGGTCTCGTGTTCCTCAGCCGCTTGACGTTTTCTACTTTCTACTGACGTGATGTTTAACGTGGGACCGTCCAAGTGTCCTTCTGTTCATGTGAAACACTTCTCCCTCAACGTCTGTGGCATGGATCTTGAGTTAAATAATTTAATCTATCACTGAAAGGATGTTATATTTGAATCCAGAAAAACATTTGTTGTATGTACACATTTAAACCCTCAAATATGAAGAGTTTTTAGTTGCAACTTGCAACCAATCTGCCTTTTTAGTGAACTAAAATGTACTCTAAGAAATAGTTTACTCCTCCATCTAACGTGATGAACAGAAATGACAGAGAACTGAAGTTAAGAGTGGCCAACGGTCCATCTTGATATCCGTACGGTTACAGAGACCCATGCCACATAGAGGACAAGTGTGTGTACACAAAGTCACGTTATATAGAACACATGTTAAACGTATGTCATGTACATGTTGTGGAACATATATATGACATGTATGTCTTATGTTGTATGACGTATTGTCTTTTATCCACATCGTCCAGACAACAACATGGGAGCAGCTAAATATTCGCTGTTATGTTCTGTTTCTCTCAGATGTGACCACACGCACATGTCATGCACACGGTACACACATGTAATGCAGCCAAGTCTTTTTTACCAGAAACACACACTTACACACAGCGTTGAAACAAACCATGTTTAATGCCTTTTTCAGAATGACAATCCACACATCCCATAATAAACTGTACACACCGTGGTTCTGTCTCGGCCGTGCGTCCAGTCTGTGGTCCTCAGGCAGTGATTGTATGAACGTATCGTTGTCTACAAAAATAATTGAAACAGCTCCCGGATCTCGCAGAGTCAAATCCATGTCACTATAATGCAGGAGAACTTCATCTCAAAGGCGTTAAAATCGAGTTGGCTCCTCCTCCTCTTGGTCTTTAACGTTGTTACTTGGCAACCTGACAACCAACAGCTGTGTACTGTAGATAGCACTGGTCCTGAACCCCGAGAGAGACGCCCCCAATGAGTGTGATCTTCGACCGCATCGCTTGATAACGTAAATGAAACATTCAAATGTACCTCCACTCACTTACTTACAGAACTACATTCACAGGCCCCCTCAAAGGATGACATTCATTCTGCACCTGGAGCTACGTCTAACGGAAGAGCCATCTGGAGCTACGTCCAACAGAAGAGCAGCCAAACATCCGGAGCTACGTCTAACAGAAGAGCCATCTGGAGCTACGTCCAACAGAAGAGCAGCCAAACATCTGGAGCTACGTCTAGGAGCTACTGGATACTGGCAGCGGCATTTCAGTTTAACATGATATCCAACATACATATGGTGACTAACACACACACACACACACACACACACACACACACACACACTGACATGGCAGGTAGGGGCGTGTTTGTTTTAATCCAGTCGGTGTGCCAGGTGGGTGGAGTTTAATGTCCTAACGGCCGTATAGTATTATGACGAGTGAAGTGTGTTTTGTCGTTGTTCTGACGTTTACGTTTACGCTGTTTCCCCGAGCTTGTCAAATGAGGCGATGGATTTATTGTACCTAAGAGAGGCGATCCGCCCTCCTGGCACATCAAGGAGCATAAAACAAGCGCCTTGTATTGAGGGTCTGACAGGGATGGTTAATTACACACATCGTGATGTCACTAATTTGTGTCCTCTGTCTGCCTTAATACCTTAAATATATAATATATATATAATATAAATATATATATATAATATAAATATAATATATAAAACACAGTGATGAGAAGTGATGTGGAGTCAAGTCCTCTGTTGTCTGGATGAAACCGGTTCTGTTTAGAAGTTCTGGTCAGTTTAGTATTCAGTCCAAACGCTGAACTGTTGTCTGAACGCAGCGGTCAGCTTGGTGTTTACATTTATCTGAACCAGACAAGTAGAGGAGGACATCCCAAGGAAAATAGACACATGAAAATAAATCTCGTAAATGTTCTGTGTGCTGGAAACACGAGGGACTTGAAACACTGGCGAGCTGTCGACATGGAAAAACACGTTTCAAAGCCCAGCTGACAAGCCTCCACACTGAACCAAACATTAAATAAATATAGATTTAAATAAACCCAAAACACACATGAACCAGATGCAGAAGTGGGCTCTTTTTCAGGTGAGGAAGGGGTCCGACTCACCCCCAGACACCCTGCAGACACCCCTCCAAAGAGTCCATTCTGAAAACAAATCCAAACAAACTGGAACCGGGGGGGGGGTCTTAGAATCAAGAACCACCCAGAACTACCACCTCCACCCCAAGTCAGAGACACCTAGCCCCTCAAAGCCCAGAGCTGGTGGGTGGGCGGAGGTTCACGTGGGCGGGGGTCCGTTGGTGTAGCGCAACATGGGGTAGAAGGAGCGGGCGAAGTTGTTGGCCAGGGTGCAGCTGTAGGACTCCTCGGACGCCGGCAGCAGACACACGGCCGCCAGCAGCAGCAGGACGAGCAGGTGGAGGGGGAAGGCGGCACGGAGTACCCGATGGAAGAAGGACCTCGGAGGGGAGGCGTCTCGCTGCTCCCCCCTGAGCACGGAGGAACAGGGTGGATTTAGAAAGACACCCACATTTCCCATCGGGGATTCATAAATAAATAATGATTCAGATAACTCATTCTGTTTTGGGATTCAGAGCAACCAAAAGTTGTACTAGCGGTGATATAAGTGATATAACTAACCACGTGTATATGGTCAGCAGGCTGGACGGGCACTTATTTTAACTTAATAATACACATAATAACAAACATGATTTTAGAACAGATTTTGTGAGACTTTCCAGGCAGCAGACTGAGATGTGAGAAGACAGAGGATGGTGAAGTGTAACTCACCTTCGTGTGCCAGTTGGGCAGGCTCCCGTTGCCATGCCGACAACCTCCTGAAGCAGAGAGACACACGAGTTACACAACCAGACGTGATCCGTCAATCACTGCACACGACGCTTGTTTAACGATTACCATTAATACATCTGATCTGAAGACACCAGCGATAGAAAGACTGTTGTGAATCAACTCACCATACACCTGAACACTTACCATCCACACATTACACTGGAACATTCCAAGTAAGAAATGAAAATGAAAGTGATGAAAATCACTGTACTATGAGGCACCTAGACGCTGATCTGAAGATGTCTTCTCATCATCATGAATTAAATCTAACGTTTCTGGCCAGAAGTCCTGATAACACAGTGGTTCAACCCAACATTGCGTTGTCAAGGAAACGCTGAGGAACGGGTGACAGAGCGACGGTGACGGTACCTTCTGGAGCGCCAGGCGAGGGGCTGGTGGTGCCAGCTCCGTGCTGTCCGTCTCTGCGCTGGTGGGACTGGTTTCCTGCTGAGAGAGAGACAGGTCAACATCCTGTGTGTCAGACCGTGAGGCGACATCATCCATTAAACCGGTTGGATGAACCTCTGGTCTCGACTCTGACCTAAAAACACTGTTCTCCTATTTCAGAGGTGCCCAACGTTTTTACACTTCAGATCTACTTTTACATTTTTCAACATCACAAGATCTACCAGTCCCAAATCCCAGTCTCTGTCCCATGATGAGCTGCATAAAGCTACTGATGTACAGCAGACACATGTTCTCCGTTTCAGAGAAGGGAGTGAGTACCTTAATGCAGGGGTCCTCAATTACAAATCTTAAAGGTCCGTAAAGAGCATTTTCAATAAGACAAAGGTCCAGAGAGGACTCCTAGAGTTGACAGCGGGGGGGTCTATTCGCAATTTACTTTTCGTTGCAGTCTTTGCAGAAAACCCAGCTTGCAGCGCAGATTCACAGCTAGAAATTCAATTGTGTGAATAAAGTTGTCATGGAGATGACGGTACGCTGAATGTGATCGGACCAAAGCAGAGTAGACGTCCTGTCACAGACAGAGCAGCAGTCGGACAAGCGGAGTGCTGCTTGCAGTGGAGGAAGCGGAGGTTTACATTTACATACGGGGGATTTTGACGCGTGGCGTCGCGGCGATGTCTCGCAGATAATACATGAGAAGTATAATTTGCTCAGAGTCCGGAGACAGTTGTGGTTCGGTCCGGGGTTTGAGGACCCCTGCCTTAATGCAGTGGTTCTCAAACTTTTTCTGTCAGGCCCCCTTTGGCGGACAAAACATCTTTGGGCCGCCCCTCGCCTTGTTAGTGATCGACCTGTAAGCACCCCGCGATCGACTAGTCGATGGTTGGGCACCACTGTCCTATTTCATGTCAATCTGTCTGTCTGTCTGTCTGTCTGACAGCCTAACGAACCCTGGAGGGTAGTGATCATGTGACCTCACGACCTAACGACCCCTGGACGGTAGTGGTCATGTGACCTCACGACCCCTGGACGGTAGTGGTCATGTGACCTAACGACCCCTGGAGGGTAGTGGACATGTGACCTCACGACCAAACGACCCCTGGAGGGTAGTGGTCATATGACCTCACGACCTAACGACCCCTGGAGGGTAATGGTCATGTGACCCACCAGTCTCCCCCTCAGGGCACGCAGCTCCCCGGCCACCCGTCTCAGGAGGAGGCGCAGCTTGTTGCTGATGACGTGGACCTTCTCCTTGGCCTCCAGGCCGTCCTCCTCCGTCACCTCCAGGAGCAGCTGGGAGGAGATCTCCTGGAGGGAGTTGACCTGCTGCTGTTGGCCCCGCAGCTCCTCCTCCACCTCCTGCAGGGGGAGACAGAGAGCAGAGAGTATGATGAAACCCACTGAGTATGGTGTGCAGGGCTACGTAGGGCTAGGTGATGGTAGCCACAGTGCTTCCAGACGGAGCACCGGAGAGTCATGGGTTCGATCCCCGGGTCTGCCACCATTGTACCCCTGAGCAAGGTACTTAACCCTGAGTTGCTCCAGGGGGAATGTCCCTGAAATAGTTAAGTACTTGTAAGTCGCTTTGGATAAAAGCGTCGGGTAAATGCCCTAAATGTAAATGTAAATGTACTATGCTAGTACAGTCACACAGCTACCAGTCCACACCACAGACACATGGCTACAGAGGTACACAGCTACCAGTCCACACCACAGACACATGGCTACAGAGGTACACAGCTACCAGTCCACACCACAGACACATGGCTACAGAGGTACACAGCTACCAGTCCACACCACAGACACATGGCTACAGAGGTACACAGCTACCAGTCCACACCACAGACACATGGCTACAGAGGTACACAGCTACCAGTCCACACCACAGACACATGGCTACAGAGGTACACAGCTACCAGTCCACACCACACCACAGACACAGAGGTGCATGGTCCGTCATCATCTACCTTTCATTGTATCTATCAAACCTGAACCTGAGCCTTGATCAATCCACACATTTGTCCACATTAAGGATCAATAACACACCAGATCAGCTATAAAGCGATACTTGTTCAACTCCAGAGGACCTCAGTCCTGACCCTCCCTGGTCCTCACCGTGAGCAGGTCCCTGTGTCCCAGCAGGGCTGAGCGTGAGGCGGGGGTGTCCGGGGGGGTGGAGGCCTGAAGGTGGCTCTCCACCTGGCCCAGCCCCAGCAGCAGGGAGTGGAGGGTCTCGTGGAACTCCTGGAGGAGTAGGAGGAGGAGGGCAGAGGTCATGGGAGGAAGGTCATTGAGAGGTCAAGAGTAAGTAAGAATACGTCCAGGACACTCTCACAGGATGTGTTTTTGGTCAAACTGTGTCTCTGTTCTATTAACCTTATTTATTAACCGTATTTACGTGACTAAACCACAGAAAAACTACAACTAAAGCTCCTTCAGTGATTGGACACTGAGCTGTTTTCCCTGTATGACATCACTAACGATCACATTTGCATCCGCCTCCTACAATATAACAGCCAATCAGAACAGCACACTAATCCTGCCACTGCACTATCCTGCCCCCTAACCTAGTGTTGCTAAAGAGCACAGATGTGAGGGCAGTACTGAAAGGTTCTGGGTTTGATCCCCAATGTCCTCGGCCTACCTGTGTTGGCATCGTCGAGCGAGAAGCCCCCTAACCCCTACCTGCTCCTTAATGACCTCTAACCCCTACCTGCTCCTTAATGACCTCTAACCCCTACCTGCTCCTTAATCACTTGGGCAAACGTTCTGTCAAATGACTCAATAGTAGTAAATAGAAATAGTAGGCAGGTAGGACATTGGGGACCAGCCCTCAAACTAGTACCTTCCTGTTGAGGGTCCTTGCCACTACACTACTGCCCCCTAGCGTCGCTACAGAGCACAGACAGTAGTAACGGGCTGTGTCTCACCTGGCACTCCATGAGAGCCCCCTGCAGCCCGGTCTCCCAGGCCTGGAGGCCGGCACAGGCCTGGGTCCAGCCCTGGTTGGCCTCCCGGAGCTGCTCCTGGAGCTCCCTCAGCTCCGGGCTCTCCCCCCGCTGGAAGTGTCGGCTGCTCAGGTTGATGGAGATCACCAGACTCTTGTAGCTGTTGAACGTCCTCTGCATGTCCTGGAGGGGTGGAGGGGAAGGAGAGAGGAGGGCGGGGTTAGGGTTAGAGGCAGGACGCCTACTGCGAGGGTTTGGGGATCAAACCGAGAACCTCCCAGCCCAGAGTTGTGCTACAGCGTTGCTCAGGCTGAGGACTGAGCTCAGAGGATTTTAGTCATAGCTTTGACTCAAAATACAGGGGAGGTCTTTTACTGTTACTCTGTTACATGATATATATATATATATATATATATATATATATATATATATAGAAGATATCATTTTCTACTTCTCTGCGTAGGCATTTGTGTGGTGAATGTTGAAGAACAACAGGTGTATACAGGCGAGAAGGTTACCTTGAGTTTCCAGATGTTGCGTTCTATATCCTGAAGGCTGGTGGCTGGAGATAGCCTCTGGAGTCTCTCCAGCTCTGGTAGCACGCGGCCCAGCCAGGAAGTGACATCACTGAGGTCAGAGTTGAGCTTCTTCCACTGCTCCAGGTCGTGTTGGACATCCAGCTCGTCGCTGATGGTCTGAGCCTGGAACAGCTCCCAGCGTTCGATCACACCTGGAGACAAGTTTATCAATTCATAAATCACGGGTGGGTTAGTCTACCTGTGCAGTCTACCTGTGTGTGTTAGCCTACCTGTGCAGGTGTGTTAGCCTACCTGTGCAGGTGTGTTTGTCAGCTGTGCTGCAGGTGAGGCCGGCCTCCTCCAGCTCCTCCTCCTCCTCGTTCAGGATGAGTTTGACCCTCTTGATGCTGTTGATGCTGCCGCTGCACTCTGACATCAGCTTGGCCTGCAGGAGCGTTCACCAGCTGGATTATTATCCTTCATTAAGTCGTATGCGGTATAGTGTGTATACAGGCATGTCTATGCATATGGGTACATTGTTCATGTGTATATATGTGTGTACTACATAGCGTGGAGGCTGTAGGGTTGTGTTTAAGAAGTGTGTGTGTGTGTGTGTGTGTGTGTGTGTGTGTGTGTGTGTGTCCTTACGTAGCCTTGCTGTGGGGAGGTAGGGGTGTGTGGGGGGGAGACAGCCCGACCTCGGTGGCCCTCTCTGGGCTTCCTGTCTGGGCTGCAGGGCTGGTGCCAGCTGGGACCGTCAGACCCAGACTTCCCTGTAGGAGAGAGAGAGAGAGAGAGAGAGAGAGAGAGAGAGTCATGACATGTCTTGTACCTCATCAGCTTGCGGTAGTTCTCCAAGGCAGTAGAGTAACTGTGTTCTCCATAGACCATGACACACACACACACACACACACACACACACACACACCATCCATTCCTCAAAACACAGCTCAAAGTGCAGATAAACCATGCATGAATACATGCGACCGATGCATGCACACATTTAAAAGCCAGCCAGCAACACGCAGCGGCCAGCGGCCAGCGGCCTGCTGTGTGGTGCACCACGGCTCCACCCTGCAGACTGATCACACAGTCTAGAGTTACTGTTATGAGTATACATATATCAATATATATCAATATATATCAATATATCAACATATATCAACATATATCTTACAGCTGAACTAGTGATGGATCAGCCCTGAGCGTCTCTGGCCGCTGTTTGGCTCAGGACGCGGCAGAGAGGAGAGGGGGGAGGGAACAGGGGTGAGGGGAGTGAGGCAGGCTGATGGTGGTAGGGGGTGACGTGGGGAAGGCGCGGTGGGGGAGGCAGGGTGCAGGGTGAGTTGGGGGGTGACGTGGGGAAGGCACGGTGGGGGAGGCAGGGTGCAG
>OOFB01027244.1:0-12586 GCA_900323305.1 Trachyrincus murrayi
AAAACCCCTATGAGAATTTCCAAAATGTGATTGTGATCACTTGTAAACAAAGCCGATTATCTGAATCAAGCTCTACTCACCAGAATCTAGTGACTCGATCGATCTAATGAATCAAGCTCTATTCACCAGAATCTAGTGACTCGATTGATCTAATGAATCTAGCTCTACTCACCAGAATCTAGTGACTCGATTGATCTAATGAATCTAGCTCTACTCACCAGAATCTAGTGACTCTATCTAATGAATCAAGCTCTACTCACCAGAATCTAGTGACTCGATCGATCTAATGAATCAAGCTCTACTCACCAGAATCTAGTGACTATCTAATGAATCAAGCTCTACTCACCAGAATCTAGTGACTCTATCTAATGAATCAAGCTCTACTCAGCCCGAATCTAGTGACTCGATCGATCTAATGAATCTAGGATACATTTAAAGCTGAAAAAAAATCGATACAATTTATAAAGTAACATTTTTAAATGTAGAAAATCTATAAATACATAAGATAAAAAACAGACTGTTTTATATACACACTAAAGGTTTTACTTTCAATGTTTTACTCCATCGGTTGTCATTGTTGTTATTTCAGTACGTCGTCAATAACAAGTATTTAATTATTCATCGCGAAGACGACAACATTCAGCGGCTACAAGCGGCCGCTAACATAAGAAGCTGTCCAGCGTAGCCTCAGATCTTAACCTCAACACTAACCTTAACTCTTCCACAAACTAAACCATCTAAAATACAACCGACAATCTACTGGCAAATTATGTTTTGATAGATTCCATTAAAAACAATTAAATACTTGAAGATATAACAAAACATACATTACGATTAAAATCTCTAAAACATCCAGTATAGTTTCGGTAAATATGGCTGTGTCTTCATCTGTCATGTAAACGCACAAGTGAAAACAACCATCAAAAGAAAGACACACACACACACACACACACAATCAGAGCCCCCACAAACTGAATTAGCCTTGCAGATTAAATAAAAAAAATCCTTTGACAAAGACAGATAAATGAGATTACTACAGCGCATGCTAGTAATGTTCAATGCTACCTTCTGGAAGTTGACTAGTTGTAACCCATAGCCGCCGTTGCTAGTTGCTAGCAATCAGGCGCATTCACTTTCATTCTATTTCATCCCTCAGGTTTGTAAAGCGCTAAGCGATGGGCGGAGGACAGGCTGACCTGCCGGTGGTGATGTCACCGTCTGCATGAAGCCATTGTCTCTGCTCTCCATCTGAAGAGGGAGCGCCGCGAAGGTCAGAGGGTCAACCTTCCCAGCGGGAGCCGCGGATGACCTTCACGGGGCTCTTTGACCTTGGGTTCAGATACTGAAGTGGGGGGGGTCGGGGAGGGGGGCCATGAAGGACGTGTAAAGTCACAGGGGAGGTGGACTCAGAAGACATCAAGGGAACACACTCCATAGATTATCTGCTGATATCTCCATCTTTCCTGGAAGCGACCGGCGGCCCCGGTGACACGAGATATACCCTGGATACCCTGAAGAGGAGGATGCTTTAAGAAGAGACGAGATACGAGAGACAAGAGGAAGAGGAAGAGGAGGATGAGAAGGTGGATGAAGAAAGGGATGAAGAAGAGGAGGGGAGCAGAGGGATCTCTGATCGTGAGCGGAGAGGACACACTGGAGGCAGCGGCCCGGGCATTAACGGGGATAACAGCAGGACACAGCAGCTAATGAAAGAAAGCATTGATCCAGTTATAACACTCACACACAACAACCCTCTAGAAGGGGGAGGAGGGAGGGAGGGAGTTGGTGGCAGTGTTCTCACTAATTCACAATCAGCTTTTCACCCCCACCCTCTTTTTCCTTGTCTGGTGGAGAAAACGTTTCAACCTCCGTTCGTTTTAGACATCGACTGAAATGACCCAAATGTGAGTGGATTACGAGTGGGTCGGTCCCCGTGTAACACCTAGCATAAGTCTAACCCTGAAGACACAGTACATTTGTCCTAACAAGGATGGTGTGGTCGGGATGAGGGGTGAGTTTAAACACCTTTAAGTGTTCCTGGTACCTCACGTCCTGGACCGTCAACACACATACACACTGTACACATTTACACGTGTATACATGAAACACTACGTGTTCATCAAGAGTCAATCAATCATTTCAGCACCAAGCTAAAAATAATACTCAAAAAGTAGATTTCACATCTCCACAGCTCTCTAAAAGGCGACGTATTGCAGTTGATGTTTCTACACATTGTGTACATTCCAAGCAGCAGACCACTGGTCTTCATCATTAGGATTAGCATGCGCTCCACAGACCTGTAGTAAGCAGGCTAGGCTATCGTTAGTCACACTCATGAGGGGCGTTATTGAGACCCGACGGACCCCAGGGGTCCCCTCATCGTGAGTTCTTTAAAAAGTGATAAGTACAACCTATTGAAATTACAGGAATAAAATAATGACTACTTTAAATGTTCTTAAAAATCGACTCCAGTAACCAAGCCACACACACATCACTCACAGTTTGCTACTGACTAAAACCATTAAGACAAGCAGCATTACAAGTGGTACCAAGTGACAAGAGAGTATCTGTCTCAATAATCACCAAGAGGCAACGTAAATAATCATCATTGTTGTTGTTCTTGATACTAATCAATAATTATCAGTAATAACAATGATACCACTGCCACTAGATTAGTTAGTTATGTTTATTTCAGTCGTGTTCAAACAAAGTCTCACATCAGTGTGCTTCAATTAAATAAATGAGTAAAAACAAGTAGAAGTGAATCCATGACCCACCAAAGGAACGGTGTAGACGCCTGCCGTCGCTACTGAGCGATGACGACGTACCAACAATGACTTCCTCTCTCCAGCACTCCATCCCCCCCGAGGATGATGCACATCTCCACGGCGCTGAGCTTAGCAGCCACCATGAGCAACATGACCGTCATGGACGCCGGCGAAGCAGACAACACTGTCATGGACGCCTCCGACGCCTACCCACTCAGCTTCCAGGTACGCTCGCCATCGGACTCTTCTGACACTTATGTGACAGGTTAGGCTAGGTTTAGATAAGGTTAGGTTTAGATAAGGTTAGGTTAGGTTTAGATAAGGTTAGGTTTAGATAAGGTTAGGTTAGGTTTAGATAAGGTTAGGTTAGGTCTAGATAGGTTTGTCTAAACTTCTACTTGATGATATGATATTATCGATTGCGGTGGTGGAATGTGTCAGGATCACAAAGTAAAAGTCAATTTTTTTACTCTGAGCTGATTTTACTCATTACTTGTACCTGGTTATGAGAACCAGATGATTGACTCAAAACACTGGGACTTTTACCGTCACTTTCTGAACCTGTAATTTCCCCACCTCAGTCAAACACCAAACCTGACTTTAACCAAACCATGTCTCCAGGTTTCCCTGACCAGTTTCCTCGTACTGGAGATCGTCTTGGGCCTCAGCTCCAACCTCACAGTGCTGATCCTGTACTGCATGAAGCAGAACCTCGTCAGCTCCGTCTCCAACATCGTCACCATGAATCTGCATGTGCTGGATGTGTTGGTGAGTCACAGCACCCGTAATTCTTCAATGTCTGGGGGTTTTATTTGGCAAAACCGTTCCTAACCTACGCCTTTTGCATTTGCCCTCCAGGTGTGCGTCTCCTGCATCCCGTTGACGGCCGTGGTGATACTCCTGCCTCTTGAGACGGATACAGCCATGGTCTCCTGCTTCCACGAGGCCTGCGTCTCCTTTGCTAGCGTAGCTACCGCCGCTAACGTCCTGGCCATCACGGTGGACCGCTACGACATCTCCGTGCGGCCGGCTAACCGCATGCTGACCATGGGGCGAGCCGTAGCTCTGCTGGGTTTCATCTGGGCCCTGTCCTTCCTCAGTTTCCTGGTTCCCTTCATGGAGGTGGGCTTCTTCAGCCACGCCGGGACGGACTTGGTGAACCAGACCGCCGTGGTGACGGTGGCTCGCGAGTACTACACAGAGCTGGGTCTGTACTACCACCTGCTAGCTCAGATCCCCATATTCTTCTTCACGGCTCTAGTGATGCTCGTCACCTACTACAAGATCCTCCAGGCGCTTAACATCCGCATTGGGACGCGCTTCCAGCACAACCTGCCCAAGAAGAAGCCGCAGAGGAAGAAAGCCATCTCCATGACGACACCCGCTGCCGCCGTCGAGTCCACGGACGGCTCCCAGAGCAGCGCGGGGGTCAGGGGTGGCGGGGCCGCGCCGATGGGCATGAGGGCGTCCGTGTCCGTCATCATCGCTCTGCGGAGAGCAGTGAAGCGCCACCGCGAGAGACGGGAGAGGCAGAAGAGAGTCTTTAAAATGTCCCTCTTGATCATCTCCACCTTCCTGCTCTGCTGGACGCCCATTACGGTGCTCAACACCGTCATACTCAGCATGGGGCCCAGCGATTTCACGGTCCGCCTGCGGCTGGGTTTCCTCGTGATGGCCTACGGGACGACCATCTTCCACCCGCTCCTCTATGCCTTCACGCGGCAGAAGTTCCAGAAGGTTCTAAAGAGCAAGATGAAGAAGAGGGTGGTGTCGGTGGTGGAGGCGGACCCCACGCCAAACAACGTGGTCATCCACAACTCCTGGATCGATCCGAAGAGGAACAAGAAGGTCACCTTTGAAGACACGGAGGCCAGGCAGAAATGTCTTTCCTCTGAAAATGTTGAGTAACTCTGGAATATGTTGAGGGGATAGTAAACGTTATGGAATACGCTGAATCATCGTTAGTGAGACGGAGGCTTCCGAGGATGCTGGGGAAATTCACACACAAAAAAAGTGTCAAGGTGTAAACAAAATGTTATCTTGAGATATTGTTGGTCGTAGATAAAGCTAGTGATATTGATACTCCTGGAAAATGTTTGATGAGGCAAATCTCAGATCAAAACATTCACACTAGCGGCTAGCGGCAGTTGCTTGTGTAGGTGAGCTGATTTCTGTATGAATTATTCCCACGGCTCCTAGAACAACAAGCTGTATCCATGTAGGGAGATCAGTACTATTTATTGGTGGTGTTGTGGATTGATGTCAGGACCACTTCGGCGAGGACTCTTTCATCTAACCTGCAGTGCATGTTGTTCTTTGGTTATCATAAATGAGTCCGATGTGTGTAAGAGACGTACAGGCCTTGAACTCACAGTATTTAAGAGTGTTTGTCCACTTTTTGTAATAAATGACGATGAAACGGTGCATCAGTGCCAGTATCACAGTAGCCATGTTTGGCCAGTGAGGCTGACAGCGAACACGTGAAGTCTATTTTCAAATATCTCTCCATAGGGACTCCCTCTCCATCTGTCGAGTGATGAAAAAATTCGACTTTGCTTTTCCTAGCCATAGTTTAAGTTGCCCTTGATTATTTCTTTCATGTGAAAAAGAAGACGTACCTTCTATTCCAGCTACCAGAACTATGCCAGAAATAGATGGCTTTGTTCTCAAGTACGAGTGTATTCAACTGCCATCAGAGGTGACCGTAAGGGTTGAGGGGAAAATTATATTAGTTCAATAGACTCATCACAACAGACTAGTGCATTAGTTCAATACACTTATCACAACAGACTAGTGCATTAGTTCAATACACTTATCACAACAGACTAGTGCATTAGGTCAATACACTTATCACAACAGACTAGTGCACAGGCTCAGACATGCGGGCGTGTTTAAGAGGACTCTCACACAGGACCTAACTTGGTACAAGGAGGACCTGCCCGTGAGTTGCATAATGATTAGAGAGTGCAAACCACTTCAGAAAGGTCAAAGGTCAAAAGTATGAGCCCTTGTCCACCATAAGTAATGTTACTTGGACATGTAGCCCTAAACTATGTAGTGTTGTGGTCAAGTATCGGTGAAATAATAATAATAATAATAATAATAATATTAATAATAATGGTGAAAGGTTCTAAAGAAACGTGACATCAACAGTGAAGGACTGTACATTCAAACATCTTTTCAACGTTAACATGAACTTTGTGATAACATATGCTGATTTAGTAATATGAATATTGTGAAAATGTTCAATAGAAATGTATCATTTATTTGAGAACGTTTTGCACATTGTCATGGGAGTAAAAAAACAAAAACAAAAAAAAACGCCGAAATCCTTGTGAAATTACTTTAAAAGGATTCCCTGCACTGCAATACGTCTGCATCCTGCATCTGTCCACACCACAGGCAGGAAGTAGTTGACGTCTACTTCCTGTCTCTGTCCACAACATATCGGTAGGACGTCTACTTCCTGCCTCTGTCCACAACACAGGCAGGATGTAGTTGACGTCTACTTCCTGCCTCTGTCCACAACACAGGCAGGATGTAGTTGACGTCTACTTCCTGTCTCTGTCCACAACACATCGGTAGGACGTCTACTTCCTGTCTCTGTCTACAACACAGCGGTAGGAAAGCATAACGGCTCAAAACAAGAGAGTCCTCGGCGTGATCCGGTAACCACAAGGTGTGGTGATTTGAATCCTAGATCAATACATTTGCGAGGCAGACGACCATCATCAACGGATCATAACACAAAGCACGTCCTCAGAACATTCTCTAATGAGGAGGCCGGTCTAAATCAGCCCAGATGAGAACCTCTTGAGTCTTATCAGCCCCGGTGGATGACCTTTCACTAGAGTCTCTACGAGGACGGATGTCTGCAGACGTCGCCTCCACAGCCAAATGCCAAACGACACGCAATGCGGTGGCCGCACCGCTTAGGCCACCCGGATGACCCCGGAGCTCAGGGCGCACTCTGACCTCTGCTTGCCGTCGACCCAAAATCGTGTTTTTGTTTTAAACGCGTTAGTACGTCTTCTACAATCTTAAACGTAGTAATCTATGCCGTTTGTCACGGTTACTAAAATAATAGCGTAATTCTGAAAAAACTGGTGTACATATGTTTTTGCCGATCTCGGCCGACCTGTTTTTAAACGTTCTACTCTGCTCTGAACTCAGGTGCTGTTGTTTTGGTAACGCTGACACCGAGAGGGTAGGCTAACGGCAACACAGAGAGGGTAGGCTAACGGCAACACCGAGAACAGCGGTTACTGTTGATGGGTCATGCTTCCCGGACACGGTGTCTGGCGCATTTCATATACAACATGGCTCATTATAACTCTCACTCCGCGACACGTACTAGCTAAAAACGTACCACAAAGTGGCCGTGGGTCGTAACCATGGGGACAACACCTCCCCCTCCTTCTTAGAACTTAAACTTTAAGTAGAAGAGAGGCAACAAAGTGTGTGTGTGTGTGTGTGTGTAGACATGCATGCATGTCTATGTGAATACCTGCACAAGTGTGTCTGTCTGTGGAAAAAAAAAGGCAGCATGATTGCTTTGTGCATCACATGCACTCAATGGAGAGAAACACACACACGCACGCACGCACGCACACACAGACAGACACAGACAGTATTTTCCACCCACCCCTATGCCTGCTGTGAGAAGCAGGCCCCCAGCAGCGGGGTTTAAAACACTTGTCTCCGTCAGCCCTGCTGTCACGCTCCAACGCCGTGTGATAAACCAAGGCTAGCGTGATAGCACAGAGATAGCCGCTAGCATCAATACCGCTTTTTCCACGGCAACGCGGAAGGTCAGAGTGCCCTCGCCCTGCCCTTTACCGCCCCCTGCCAAGGAAGTCCATCATCCAGACACAACCAGTGTCCTTGGGCAGAGGAGGCATCAAACTACAGAACCTTTCTTATGATTTATATCATCATATGATCATTTATAACACACATGCATTGTACTGCAGTGTGTTTTTAAGAAGGTGTGGTCAGGTGGAGGTGTGGGTGGAGGTGTGGTGAAGGTGCGGTTGAGGTGGAAGTGTGGTGGAGATGTGGGTGTGGGTGGAGGTGTGGGTGTGGGTGGAGGTGTGGGTGGGGGTGGGTGGAGGTGAGGTGGAGGTGTGGGTGGAGGTGAGGTGGAGGTGTGGTGGAGGTGTGGTGGAGGTGTGGGTGGGTGGAGGTGTGGGTGGGGGTGGGTGGAGGTGTGGGTGGAGGTGTCAGTGGAGATGTTTGGTGATGTTTAGTAGTTTTGCCACAAAATAAATATATAAATGTATAATATAACAGGGCGAACTTCTGGGGGAAGTGCTGTTGTCATGACTACATGAGTTATGTGTATTATTCGCCTGTTAGCTTTACCAACTGCAGTAATATAGCCCGAGAACAGCCAGTATATATATATAACATGTTATACTTATTAACTAATATTGCTTGTTGTTACAGCTAGATTTTGAATATATATTGTTCTTATATGTTGTTTAATATATGTTTTTGTTCATTATCTATCTAGGTAGATAGTTATCCAGCGCGGCGTACGTAGGACCCAGAGCGGTTTGTGTAGCCCTGCTGATGTTCTGAACGTCCTCAGAGGGTTTCTACCAAGCGGCAGCCATGACGCCTGTTTGTGACAGCCTGGCAGAAGTAACCAGTAGTTCCTCTAACAGCCACTAGATGGCTCACGGTGGTTGGACCTGCCACCATTCAAGTCAATGGGAAAACCGTGACTTCGTTCTCGTGATACGAAGGTTCCTACCCAGTTCGTTGAGGCTCTGAGCAGCCTTGGTGATCTCGCGGCTCCCCGCCTGCAGCTGGCCCTGGAGCCTCTTGCTCAGGAACAGGATGCGGATGATCCTCCGCAGCAGATCGCAGGCCACCTGCGGGAGACACACGCCACAACGTTCACATCCGGAGGAACTCTGCAGTCAAAAAGTCTCTGAAGATCAACCTCAGACCAGGGAGGGACAGAGGGTCTCTGAAGATCAACCTCAGACCAGGGAGGGACACAGATCTGAACCCTTCTTCAAGTCGTCAAAGAAAGGTCAGATGACCTTAACACATGTTTCTGGTGTGTTTTGAAAAGGCCGGTAGGAGGGGACAGACAGACAGACAGACACTGTGTCATGTCATTACATCCTGGTTGTTATCTTGTTCAGAACACGACTCATCCTGACGCACACACACAATATATAATAGTGCACCAACAGGAAATACAAAGCAATGTTCCTGTTAAACCAGTACGAGCACACAGTCCTATCTACCTGGGAATTCCGCATTCAGTACCACCCAGCTAGTGTTCAGAACCAAGATGGCCGCTGGGTGAATTAGGCCCATTGCATTTCTAGTCATATTGTCACCTTGTTCTCATCATTATTTCAGATAACCGCATGACTAGGAAGTGATTCTGATGTCACAGTCACAGTCTCAAAGGACGTCCCGGGCCACAGCTCCCCAAAAACAAAAAAGGAAGGAAGAACTCTCTTAATTACCAAGGGGGAAACCTTGAGGAGGAACGCAGAAGAGGGATCCCTCATCCAGGGACGTTAGGAGAGCAATGGGTGCCATAATGGAAGACATAACGGTAGCATGACTAGCAAAACAGTTGAACTACAGTTCAACCGTTAGGAAATAGAGAATGAGTAATGTCCACGGTGGGGCAGCGGTGCTGCCTAGCGAGCACGCTAGTGGCCGGGCGTCCAGTCATGATCACAGCAGCACAGCCAACAGAACCGGACCTCAGGGCTCACCTGCAGCCTGGCCAGCTGGGTCGTCCGGGCCACAATCTTGTTGTAGGGGTCGACAATCTTGGACCGCATCCTGAGCCAGGAAACAAGCACACGCTGCGATTGGCCGGATGAAACTTTATCAAGGTATGTATTTATAGAGCACGGGGTGTGAATGACGGCCATACCGGTCAACAGCTCCTTGAAGAGCGTATATCCGCGTCTGCATCATCTGAAGGACGCCTGATAAACAAACACAAGACAAACGCTACTTCTTCCCGTCTTTGCTTCAGAGTGCATGTACAGCATACTGCACAATTCACTTTCTAGACAACGTTAGGGGATTTTCTGAAGCCAAACTGGATGATAATTCACTGTTATGTGTTTTATGTGTAGATTTAAACTTTACAAAAGTGTTAAAAACAAGCCTAAAGGACATAAACCTGATTTAAAGTGCTTCAATTAGGTACACACTAGTGCCACCTGGTGGTCAGTCATGAGATGTGCAGTTGCCATGAGACTAACTGATGACTGGTGATTTTCCACTTGTTTATGTATCCAATAAACTTAAATATTGAATTGAATAACCATTCACATATAATTGGCTTTTAATAAAAGCATCTGCCAAATACATGTACATCTACATTATAGGAGTACAGATTAGGCAGTAGAAAAACACAACAATGTTATGCAAAATAATGTTACGTAAATAGATAATTAAAATATGATACAGCTTACCTTCAAGTGACTCTATCCCAGTGGCCTGTGCCAACAGGTCTTCATGTCTGGCAACCACCTGGCGACCGGATCACAACCAGAGAGAGAGGAGAGACCGCATTAGAACGAGGTGGAGTTAGTGACAACATAACGGTAAGACCAGTGTGTGTGTGTGTGTGTGTGTGTGTGTGTACCTGGCTGTGGAGCTCTTTGTCTAATTGGCTGATGCCCTGGGCCAGGTTGGCCAGCTGCTCAGCGATGACCGCGTGGTGGATGACCTGTGCCGTGTACGTCTTCACGTCGAAGCTGTCCGTCAGGAAGTCGGCGTAGCATCCTGCACACAAGAGGAACGCCACGCGGGTTCATACGAACGTTAACACGTTATCGTTTAACTAGAACAAGAAGACAGGAAGAAACACAAGACAGAAGACAGAAAGAAACCCAAGACAGAAGACAGGAAGAAACACAAGACAGAAGACAGAAGACAGGAAGAAACACAAGACAGAAGACAGGAAGAAACACAAGACAGAAGACAGGAAGACAGAAGACAGGAAGAAACACAAGACAGAAGACAGGAAGAAACACAAGACAGAAGACAGGAAGAAACACAAGACAGAAGACAGGAAGACAGAAGACAGGTTCTTCAACAGGACTGCTGACCTCACTCATCACCAAACAACTCAACACTCAGTTCTGTTTCACAGCCTCCAGTTTTCCTTCCCTAAAGCACCAGATGTCTTTCTTACGGGCTGGTCAGTGTTCAGTCTTTCTTACTGGCTGGTCACATAACAGTGTTCAGTCTTTCTTACTGGCTGGTCACATAACAGTGTTCAGTCTTTCTTACTGGCTGGTCACATAACAGTGTTCAGTCTTTCTTACTGGCTGGTAACAGTGTTCAGTCTTTCTTACTGGCTGGTAACAGTGTTCAGTCTTTCTTACTGGCTGGTAACAGTGTTCAGTCTTTCTTACTGGCTGGTAACAGTGTTCAGTCTTTCTTACTGGCTGGTCACATAACAGTGTTCAGTCTTTCTTACTGGCTGGTCACATAACAGTGTCAGTCTTTCTTACTGGCTGGTCACATAACAGTGTTCAGTCTTTCTTACTGGCTGGTCAGTGTTCAGTAAAACGGCTCCATTCATGTTCCGTTTGGACGGACGAGTGAAGAACACAGAGGAGCCTCAAGTAACAACATTACCGCCTTTTAAAAGACCAAAGTAACAACATTACCGCCTTTTAAAAGACCAAAGTAACAACATTACCGCCTTTTAAAAGACCAAAGTAACAACATTACCGTCTTTTAAAATACCAAAGTAACAACATTACCGTCTTTTAAAAGTGAATTCGTGGAGGATTCTGCTGTCCCTTCCATGTTGACGCTTCATCACCGTGACGTCAAATTCCAGCGACAGATTCAGTGCTGTCACTACACAGCCTACAGTGGCAGTACTGACCTCTAGTGGTCAGTGCTGTCACTACACAGCCTGCAGTGGCAGTACTGACCTCTAGTGGCCAGTACCTGCCACTACACAGCCTGCAGTGGCCAATAGTGACCACTAGTGGTCACTAGTGGTCGCATATGCTCTTAAATAATAATATACATAATATATAATAAATTTGTGACTTGTACGTATTTTTAATTTTTATTGTCATTATTGCCTATTGCATTCCTCAATAATAATAATATATATATATAAATATATATATATATATATATATATATATCCACTGTGTGCTGTTTCTGAACACCAGAGAGTGTGGTCCAAACGCGGCAGTCCTGCTGACCAGCACCGCTGATGGATACATTACTGCCTGGTTCATACATAAGAAGGTTAATCCAGCAGTCTCTCCCTAACCTATCCTATAGTAACCTATCACAGCCTTATCTGTTAGAGATCTGACATTTAACAAAGCCTTATTGATTGTGTCATATTCAGTGACTTTGTTTGATGGCAGGTGAGTGTTAACTGTCTCTACAGTGATAATATTGTTCTGATTTCTGGCCTGGACTGACTGGATTTGAAGTAGTAGTAGTAGAGTAGTAGTTTAAGAAACGCTCAGGGAGGTCTTATGACTCTCCTCTCTCTCCCCTGTCCTCCTGCCTTCAGGGAGATCTTGTGATCTCTCCTCTCTCTCCCCTGTCCTCCTGCCTTCAGGGAGATCTTGTGACTCTCTCCTCTCTCTCCTCTGTCCTCCTGCCCTCAGGGAGGTCTTGTGACTCTCTCCTCTCTCTCCCCTGTCCCCCTGCCCTCAGGGAGGTCTGTTAGGGAGGTTTAAGGCGGTTCATAGTGAGGCTGCCTCCATCTCCTCCATGTCTACGGACGCCCAGGACCAGACGCTGCTGACCGGAGACAGTACAGGATACATAGCAGTGAGTGT